>CAHIKZ030000084.1:862500-1105092 GCA_903632075.3 Acanthosepion pharaonis | reverse complement strand
TTGTAGATTATTTAAAGCTGAAATATATTTTGGATTATAAGATTAATTCTCTTATTTTTTTTGAGAATGAATATTAATTTCTTGGAGATAATAATGATTTTCAGGTACAAGTCTAGATGTGGGGAGAAGAAATGGATTCATACTTTACCCAAAGGTATTTGTATGATTCTGATTACACTATCTGAGCTGCTATCCATTGTTCCATTGTGCCTATCTATAATGCTGAAAGCTTGCTATATTTATAGGGAAAGGTGTCCAGTTTGAGAGTTATTGCATTTGTAGCTATAAACAGTGTAGACAAATTAGAAGGTTTCTCTTTATAGCAATAGTAATCATAAGATATATGTATATAAGGATACAGAAGGTACTTATCTGCCTTTGATGGAGATAAATCATGTTGGTCATATGACAGCTGCTCCATGATGATATTCCTAAAGTGACCAAAGCTGCAGTTGTTTTTCAGTTTGTGGACAGTAACCAAACAAGAATGTTGCTTTCTTCGAGTCTGGGCCAGGATGAGGCTAAATCTGATTCTCCCAGCAGCTTACAAGCACATGGTGCCATTTTGATTTGGAACATAAATGAATCCAGCCCATTTAAATCTGGGATCCTAAAAATGCCTTTTTCAAGTCAGGAGTATCGCCAAATTATATGTAAGACATTTTCTGTTTGTTCCTCCTTATACTTTGCTTTGCTGGGTAGATATATTTTTCTTCACGTGGGACATGTTTATATATATATATATATATATATATATTTGTATGTATTTGTATTTTAAAAGTCTCTTTGTGAACAAAGTACGTTTTTTATTCTTTTACCTTTCGACCATTCTGTTCCATCTTGTCTGTGAGCTACAGTGTTGTTATATCATTGATATAATAATGCCAATAATGAGAGCAATGTAAATGGGAGAATAAATCTTTCTTCTAAGAGCTCTCATTATATATATATATATATATATATATATTGAAAAGCCAATAAAATTTTTATTACATTGTCCTATACACATTATATATTTTGACTGAACTTGTCATCCTGAGGAACCAATGAATTGAGAAGGATAGAACTCAAAATTATACTACAATCTGGTGATTCCTCACACTGGCCAATGCATTATTTTTTCATGTGCATATCTCTAGGTGATACCTAGAAACTTTGGTGACAGAGCTTTGATTTTGACATAAGAGAGTTCTTAAGATCAGGTGTTGTCATGGAAACAATAAGTACATTCACCTACAAGAGTTGTTAGAAGATTAACTAAATGGGTCAGGTTATTTTGAGCATAACAGAAGACTAGTAGGATTAGAGAATAAAACTACTTTAGGAGATAACATATTCCTTTGATCTCAAAGACTGTTTGAAGATATTATGATTGGTTTAATTATAAGGTTTTTATATATTTTTTATAATAAATCTGATGCCTATTTCACATCTAAGCTTTATATAAACAATACTCTTGTGCCAAATAATCACCCAACACTTGCCACATTTTTCTATCCCTTTCTGGCGCTTCTTGAAAGACACTTGGACATTCATTTGTGACTCTTTTTATGGGCATTTATTTATATTCTAATATTGGCAAAACTTCATGGAAATATTTTTAATGCTGACAGATATTTATTTCTAGTTATATTTCTTTAAAGATCTTATTAGTGGTACAAAATTTAATTAGTGCATTAAAAACAAATCTAATTCAAAGGGACAAAAAGAAGAGTTCAACTACAGTAGTTGGTAATGCCAAAAAAGAAAAGTGGAAAAAACATATAGAACAAGCTGATCAGTAATCGCTTTTCACTTGTCATAACTCAATCCAGGAAATTAAAATATTGTGCACACTTTCTGAAAAGGGAAACATGAGGAAGGAAATTCCTCATCCATCCATCAGGATATGTTCTTAGTTTTGAGTGAATCACATTCCAGCTATCAGTTAAAAGTCCTTGAGACAATTTATATTAACTCAAAACAAATACCCTTATGTAAACAAATGAATGGTTTGGTAGGACTTAGTGTGATCAGTCTATATATATCCACATCCGTATATTATTGATATGTGTGTATTTCCTTTCTCATGTTTCTTTTTATTTAACCACTGTGTATAATATCTTTGATCAAGTGATGGACAAATTTTCTCACAGATGAAGTGGAGTCTTGAGGTCACAGTAATGTGGTTTTACAGAAAGATGCTGAGGATACCATCTAAGCAACAAAGTTTTAATAAAAACTGAAAACAAAAAGGACACTTATGTTTAGAATCAGAAAGAGAAAGTTGAAATTTCTGAGACACAAAGAAAAAAACTTGAAAAATTAGACACTCACAGGATAAACTTAAGTCAAGAAGTGCAGATGGAAACAGTAAATAACCTACCTAATGATCTTGTGTTAATTGATGACAGAACAGGTAATTTCTAAGATCTACAAAGGATAGAAAGTTGTGGAGATCCATGGTTACCCACATCCTGAAGAGCTATGGCACACAAAAGAAAAATACTGTGGACATGTTCATGAGGTTTTTGTAGTTTTATTTTGGATTTTACAGTTTATATTATCTGTAGTTACTTTTTTTTTTTATCTAGGATACTATTTAATTAGGATTTATCACAATTCAAGATATTTTTATATAAACCTCAGAAGGTCTAGCAAGGAGAATACAATCTGTGGATTTTGTTGATCCTAATTTAATGTTGCAACTCATCTAGTCTCAGGTGTGGGTTATCCCACTTGACTTGTTGCAAAGGAGCATGCCTTAAGCCTATTTAAGGACATGCATTTATCACCCTAGTCTTTTTTACAGCTTTTCAACTTTGGTGGCATTCAGATGTAGTTGCACATGGGTAAACTGTCCCCAACTTGGGCATGTTCATTTTCATGGTTTTCTCTTTTCACTTTTTTTCATATAAGCTTTCAGATGTAGTTGTATGTATTGTTGGAATGTGGCTGAAAGGCTCATGTGCACTTTTACACATGTCTAACATGTAAACAAATTTCACCCACACAAAAATGCACATTCTCTTATAGCTAGTTTAAATGTTTTTCTATATAAAAATAGAATATAGCCTTTAAGTATTTTTTTCTTTCATTGTAATACCTTTTGGTCAATACATGAAAAAATAGTTGTCATTTGTTTTATATTGTTTTGAGTTTTTTTTTATGTAGACTCACATTAAGTCTACAATTATTAATATGGGATAAAAATATTCCAGCAGACATGTTTCAACCTAAAACTAGCAATCACGTGACACAGGGAATTCTTCATAAAGTACTTACAATGCAATATTCCATTTTTCAAAGATGGCCAATTTCTTCTTATTCATAATCGATAATCAAGTGCAGCCATAGCTTTGCAGCACAGTTGAGAACCTGACCAAATCCATCCAGATATCTTGGTAGGTATTTATTTATGTGGGGTGCATCTTTAGATTGAACCACTGCTGATGTCCTCTGATGATGGCTTATCATGGTTATGTTACCATTGATTCAACTGAGGAAACCTTTCACTCTGACCATTGACTTTTATATAATTTATAGTATTTACTAAAGTGTAATGTGAATTTCTTTTTTATTTTTATAAAATGCATACTTTGTTTCTTCTACTCTGTCTATTTTTTTCATTTTGCCCTTCTTTATGCAAAACTTGTTTCAATTTTTCATTTTTCCAGTTTATTCTCTCTTTCACCAGTTTTGTTTTTCTTGTATCTCTCCTTTTAGACATGAGAACAAAAAGTAATTTATATGTCAGTATATCTCATAACATTAAAATAGTTATTTGGCATTTGTCTTTTTATTTCATGATATATTCATTCCGTTTTCTTATATTCATTCTTTATTCATTTCTTTTATACTTCTTTAAAACACTGTCTTTTTTATCCAATAGTCTATATACTCAGTCTATTTTGCTCCAATACCAAAATATATTATAAAAATTAATATTGTATCTTTGCCTTATTTCTTGCATCATTCTTTTTAAGATTCACCACTTTTTTACTTTCCACCCATCATTTCTTTGTTTGTCCTTCCTACCATTTTTGTTTCCCCTCCATTTTCTTCCAATCATCTTGCCTACTTCCAAAATTAATGGCTATTCTTTTTATACAGACTGAATTCATCTAATTTAATCACCATAAAAAGAAATATGTGATAACATATTTCAGCATTGTTGATGTGCCGTTGTCTTCTCTTCTGGTTGTGCTTTTCACTTTGCCCAACATATTGTTTTCTTTCTTCTCACTTTTCTTGACTTCTGTTTGTTGTCCACCATTTTGCAGCGTATCAAGTGTAGGAGAATTTGAAGATGAAATTGAAGTGTTTTTGAGAATGAGAATAAAGTTTATTCATCTGTTTATTCTTTGCATCCCCTCCTTGATACATTTGTTCATCTCTTTCACTATATTGCATTTTGTTTACTCTTTTCTTTTTATATGCTATTACACTACTTTTTCTTTCTTCATCTTTACCTTGGTTGATTTTGGTTTTCTTTCTTCACTTTTCTCCCATTTTGTTGCTTTTTATTTTTCTTTCTCTCCAGTGTTTCTTCTTTTTGTCATTTCATATTTATTTTTCTTTTCTTCCTTTATCCCACCACATTTTTCTCTTTGCTTATCTTCAAAATTTTCTTTTCAAGTCATTTCTTTTTCTTTTTACTTCAAAGTTTTCCTTTCTATTTATCATTCTTTCATCCTAAGTTTTTATGTTTGCCTTTCTATCAAAGATTTTTCTTGGTGTTTATTTCTTACTTATTAAGACTGTCTTTGGTTTTCTTTGAATGAAACATTTCAGTTTTTTGTTCTTTCGGTCAAAATCTTTCTTTCTCTTTGTTTCCTCCAAAGTCCTCCTTTTTACCAAAGTTTTTTTTTCTTCTTTCCTTTCTTGAGTTGAATTTGTTTGTTTCCTTCCTGCTAATTTTTATTTTTTTATCCTGTTTTTGTCAATAATTTCACTATCTCTTTGTTTTACATTTTACTCACAAACGTTTTCTTCTTAACTATTCTGTCATTTTTCATTTTCTTGTTTTAATCTTTGCCTTTTTATACCCATTTTATTTTCAACCCTTCCTATAATCTATTTCTC
Organism: Acanthosepion pharaonis; assembly: GCA_903632075.3. Classification (NCBI taxonomy): domain Eukaryota; kingdom Metazoa; phylum Mollusca; class Cephalopoda; order Sepiida; family Sepiidae; genus Acanthosepion; species Acanthosepion pharaonis. The sequence continues at coordinate 1,100,028 of CAHIKZ030000084.1, read as the reverse complement.
ATAGTTATCCCTCTCTATTTTCCCATCTTTTCTTTTTTCAAATCAATTTTTCTCTTTTCTTTTCTCCCTCTCTCATTCATTTCTTACTGCCTCACTTTCCTACTTTCATCTTTTCTGTCTTTCACATCTCTCACTTTACTTTAGTATTATTTACTTTTCTTCTTTGTAAGAAAATTCCATCTTGTGTCCATCTGGTTTTCCTTCAATTCTTTTAATCTATTTCTTCTATCTCTTTCACTCTGTCCAGATCATGAATAATGACCTCTCTACAAATAACATTGTCCTAAATGACCCTCGCATAATCTTATCTACTCTTTGAAAGAAAATAAAAAGAAAAGTGCCCAAATTCATGACCCCACAATGAATATGCAGACAGGCATATTTCATGAAGCCAAAGCTCTGCACTTAGAGAAATTGATAGAAACTCAGGAGACTGAGGCTTTATGGCCCACCTGGATGTGAGCTTCTGACTTTGTGCTGAAAGGAACCAAAAAACAAAAGCAAAAAACAAAACAAAAGTAAAACAAGATATATTATCAGACAAGAAGGTTGAACATTACTACAGTAATATCAAGAGTAAATATTACATTAGTTTGAGGAGAGAATGAGGAGAGAAAAGAGAGAGATAAAGAAGCAAAAGAGAAGGAATAGAGTGAGAAAAGCTAAAGAGAGAAGAAAAAGAAAAGCAAAAGAGAGAGGAGAGAGAAAAGTAAAAGAGGTGAGCAGAGAGAGAAAAGCAAAAGGGGTGAGCAGAGAGAGAAAAGCAAAAGGGGTGAGCAGAGAGAGAAAAGCAAAAGGGAGAGAATAGAGAGAAAATCAAGAGAAAATGAAAAGAGAGATTGAAAAGAATAAAGAGAGAAAAGAAAAGGGAAAAGGGAGAGAAGAGGAGAAATGGAAAGAGAGAGAAAAGAAAAGAAAAGGGTGAGCAGAGAGAGAAAAGGGAGAAGAGGGAGAAGAGAGAAGAGAGAGAAAGCAAAAGGGTGAGCAGAGAGAGAAAAACAAAAGGGGTGAGCAGAGAGAGAAAAACAAAAGGGGTGAGCAGAGAGAGAAAAACAAAAGGGTGAGAGAGAGAGAGAAAACAAAAGGGGTGAGCAGAGAGAGAAAAGCAAAGGTGAGCAGAGAGAGAAAAGCAAAAAGGGGTGAGCAGAGAGAGAAAAGCAAAGGAGGAGAAGAGAGAAAAGCAAAAGAGGGAGAATAGAGAGAAAAGCAAAAGGGAGAGAGAGAAAAAAGCAAAGGGGTGAGCAGAGAGAGAAGCAAAGAGAGAGAATAGAGAGAAAAGCAAAAAGGGTAGAATAGAGAGAAAAAGCAAAAGGGGGGAGCAGAGAGAGAAAAGCAAAGGGGTGAGCAGAGAGAAAAGCAAAGGAGGGGGAGCAGAGAGAGAAGCAAAAGAGAGAGAATAGAGAGAAAAAGCAAAAGGGAGAGAGAGAGAAGAAAAGAGAGAGAATAGAGAGAAAAGCAAAAGGTGAGCAGAGAGAGAAAAGCAAAAGAGAGAAGAAGAGAAAGAAAAGGGGTGAGCAGAGAGAGAAAAAGCAAAAGGGGTGAGCAGAGAGAGAAAAGGGGGAGCAGAGAGAGAAAAGCAAAAGGGGTGAGCAGAGAGAGAAAAGCAAAAGGGGTGAGCAGAGAGAGAAAAGCAAAAGGGTGAGCAGAGAGAGAAGCAAAAGAGAGAGAATAGAGAGAAAAGCAAAAGGGTGAGCAGAGAGAGAAAAGCAAAAGAGAGAGAAGATCGAGAGAATAGAGAGAGAAGATCAAGAGAAAGAAAATAGAAGAGAGTGAAAGAAAAGGAAAAGGGAGACAAAGAAAAGAAAGGAGAGAGAAAAGGAGAAGAGAGAGAGAAAAGCAAAAGACAGAAACAAGAACGAGAATAAAAAAAAAACAGAAAAAAGAGCAAGAAAGTAAAAGTGTAACAAAAACTTCCAATAAGTCATCTACTATAGCTGTCAAACAATTCATCACATTAAGAATGCAATAGTAGAAGCAACAGAGAGAGAAGAGAGAGATATATGCAAAAAAGAGAGAAGACACAGGGAGAGAGAAGCAAAAGAGAAGAAATAGAGTGAGAAAAGCAAGAGAGAAGGAACAGAGTGAAAAAAGCAAAAACGAGAAGAGCAAAAGAGTGAGGTGGAGAGAGAATAGAGATTGAAAAGCAAAAACGAGAGAGAAGAGAGAGAAAAGAAAAAGAAAAGAGAGAGAGAGAGAAAAGCAAAAACGAGAGAGAAGAGAGAGAGAGAGAAAAAGCAAAAACGAGAGAGAAGAGAGAGAGAGAAAAAGCAAAAACGAGAGAGAAGAGAGAGAGAGAGAAAAAGCAAAAACGAGAGAGAAGAGAGAGAGAAAAGAAAAAGTGAGAGAAGGGAGAGAGAAAAGAAAATGCGAGGGAAGGGAGAGAGAGAGAAGTAAAAGAGAGAAAAAACAGAGAAAAGCAAAAGAGAGAGAGAGAGAGAAAGGCAAAAGGCAGAAACAAGAATGAGAATAAAAAGACAGAGAAGCAAAAGAAAAAGAGCTAAAAACTCACAATAAGTAATCTACAATGGCTGTCGAACAATTCATCACATCAATAATGCAATAATAGAGCCAACAATATTATTCTCTATAATGGTAAATGGTAATATTAGCCCCATTTCCTTATAAGGAAATGTTCGGCATTCATTGACCTAGCAGTTAGTGCAACTCTCTGTTAAAATTTATAAAATCTTTCTCTTGAAACAATTTTTGAGGAAAATAGGTTTCTCAAGTTCCCTAGCTATTAATGCTCTTTTTAGCATTGATGGTGGTGGGGTGCTTCCTTGCCTTTTGTTTGGGGTGGAGTGGAACATTAGCAATTTGATTATCTTATTCTCTCTTCAAGTTACATGTGCCATTCATTTTAGTTATTGCTGCCATTGAAAATCCTCAAGTGATGTGGTTTCTGTTATCTGGTGCAGTTCTTTGTTTGCGATTCTGTAATACCAGAATTTTTAACCATTGATCTAAGAAAGTGCTTGTATACAGCTGAATATGTGTGTGTATGTATATATATATATATATATATATATATATATATATATATATATTTTTTTTATGTTTATACATTCTTTTTTTATAGATACAAATATTTAAGTAAATGCTCTGTTTATAATAAACAGTATTAACAACGTTTACTGGCCTGTATGTCCGAGAAATTATCATAGAAAATATGCATCCTCCAGCAGGAATCAAACCTGTATCCTATATGGAACCATCATATAGCCTGACGTGTTTTTACCGATTTCGCCACAGAGGAGCATTTAGTTAGCAAGGTTGATTTTACAGTTTTTAAACTACAATCTTCCATGATTCTCTCACGTACAGGATACAGGTCCGATTCCTGTCGGACGACACATATATTCTATGACAATTTCTTGGATATTCAGGCCGGTAAATGTTGTTAATACTGTTTATTATAAACAGAGCATTTACTTTAATATTTGTATCTGTAAAAAGAATTTATAAACATAAAAATGTCTTAAAATTTTGTCCAATTGTATAGATTTTGTCCATTTATATATATATATATATATATATATATATATAAAAGTTTGGGTTTCTGTGGTGGTGAGAATACCACCAATGCCAAATGTGATGCCCCACCACTCGGCTAATAATTAAATGGTAATGAAAAAGTAGTTTTGAAAAAAAAAACCAAACTTGTATTTAAACAAGATGCAAGAACATCAAGCAGATTTGTTTATATTTTGATATTTATTAGTATCAAATTCTGAAAGACATTGGCACTTTACTGATCTTTGAATTTTCAGATTAATATTAATGAAAATTTAGCAAACCTTATCTTTCATGCCCAAAAAATGTTTTTTTTTCCATAACACTGCTATTATTTTTAATGTAATAGAATAACCTGTCATCCCCCATGAGTAACTACACTATAGATAGTAACTACCTATAAGTATCGGTAAGCCATTGGGGTAGCTGGGATTTGTTGAGTATGACTCAGACTTACACGAGAACTACCAACCTTCCAATAGCAGCACTCACAACTGAATTGACTTGTGATGATTGTGTGCATAACTGTTACCTTATTTCTTATTGTACTGGTTTTTTACAATAAACCTTTACTTATTTTATCCACCATGTTTTTCAAGGATATATTCCTATTAGCACAGAATATAACAATTTTGTAATACCTTCAACCCCCAGAGAAATATTTATTTAAAAGATTATAAAAATGTGAACCAATTATAATGCGATATTTATTATTTCCTTTTTATAAAGATTTAATATTTACCATTATGTAAAGAAATATATGTGAAAAGTCTTTTTATTCAAAAATCTTTTAAAAATTATCAAAATATGTAAACCATCTACAATGCAATATTTATTATTTATCATTTTATAAATAACTATGAAAACAAGTTTTTTATTCATAATTTTATAAAAACATCAATGAATTGCTGTGTAAAAGAAATGCCTGGAAAATGCATTTTTTCAAAATTTACATTTAGTTACTCGTTATTTGTTTATTTAAATTTTCATGTTTGATAGCCACATTTTATAAATTTATGAATAAAAAATTTATTTTCATATTTATTTCTTTATAAATTTATAAATGATAAATATTGCAGTGTACTAGTTGCTTCACATTTTTATGATGTAAGTAGAAAATTATTCTTGTAAATAAAGAATCTAATAGTGTTTAATATTTTTGTTGTAAATTCTTAAAGAACAAAGAAAACATAAATTCACTTTCATATGTTTGAGTTTTATTAAAATACTAATCACCACTTTTTAAAAACACCAAAGATTGTCTAGAAAGTCAAGGTAGTTAAAATAATAGCAGTGTCAAGGAAAAAAAACCTGAAAATTAAAGAATGCTGAAAGTTGATGAACAATAATTGTTTTTTATTTGTTGGTTCAGTATTGGATTAGAGTTTGTCAAGATTCTTATTGTTATGGAAGTACCAAGTTTTATTTTCTGGGACGAGGAATTATAATTATTCAGAGTCTGACTAACATCCTAATATTTATAGCTACAATCATAACATTTTTGCTGTTGTGCCCTCTGGCTGTCTTCAGTGCTAGTAACCTCTGAGGAATTTCAAATAGAATGCTTTATTAAATCTATGAAGTAGATTGTTCTCATTCCACTGTTTATGCCTTGGGAGATTCTGGTTAATATTGCTCACCCTGTTTCAACTGAATCTAAGTCTCTATTTCCAGGCTCAGGGATTGAACTCACAATTACTATGCTACCAAATCCACATGCCATTGCTTTTATCTTTTAGCTCCATGGGACAATAGCTGAAATGTTATCATAGCAACAGCAATGAGGAGGACATTAGTCTCACTGTAAATAATAGTGTCTGTTTCACTTCTAGTTTGAAACAACAAATTGAATTCTTCTTACCAAATAATTAATTATTTCTGAAGTCTTTTATCCACACTGAAAATAAAAAGAATATCTGTTGTTTGTGTCTGGATTTTTATCTGCAATAGTGGTAGGTGTGTCTACCTGTGATAGCACTACTTCTGTCATTAAAAGAAAACAGTTTGTCATTCCTTAGTCCAAATAATCAGAGTTTGGAATGAAAAAACTCATTGTTTTCTTTTGGAATTTTTATTAAAAAAATATCATTGTTTCTTTTTGTATGAAAATTTCATAGAAAAATAACTTTAGCATTAAAAAAACATTCCAAAACTTTATCTAAAGAAAATAGAATATTTAATATCCAAGCTAATTATGCTTAACAAAATTCTTTTATTTTTGATTCCAGCAAGCAATTTGTTTGGTTAAAATAGCAACATGGTGATTACAGAAAATAAAGTCTACCGTTCACCTTACCTGGAAGGAAAACAATTTAAAGCTTTACAGAAGATGCAGCTCTTAAACAATGATACCATCTTCTTTATGTGCTACATCCACACAGGGCATAAGTGATCATGGCTCTCCACAATTTCTTATCCTTTGTAGTTCTTAATAAATTTTGTCATTTTGTTATTTCTCCTAAATCCTTTTCTGCCATCTATTTTAACAAGCTCACTTAGTATGTTATGCATTGTTTTCCTCTGTCTCTCATGCCTCAAATCTGTCCTGTGAGTATCACATGTTTCAAGCCCTCTTTCCTCATGATGTGTCCTAGAAATTTCAATAGTTTCTTCTTGATGTTAAATATAAGTGTCCTTTTTGTTTCCATTTTCTCTAAAACAGTGTTGTTGATATCCTTGGATGTGTGGGTGGTGTTATGGATAATGGCTGGGAGTAGTTAATCGAAGAGTCAAGTTCCAATTCCCATTGGGTTCATTATATTCACTTATGTGCAAATACCCTTTGGAAAAGTATGAATCCACTGCTTCCCCCCACCCTAGATATGGGTTATTTAGCAAGATATGCATCACTAAACCATTATTATCTAAAAAAATTCTTACAGACTAAAAATATTTTATGGTTTTAAATAAGCTGAAAAGAGTTGATAAGCAGTAGAAAATCAGTCAATCAATCAAATACAGAAAAATAATCTGATTTATCTGCCCTTTGATTAGTTGTAACAAGAATGCATAGCTGCTTTATAAAACTATCACATGCTGTAATATTAAATAACTATTTATAACACTTAAATGTGATGTAGTGATGGAAAATGTGAAGAAAGGACTAAACATCAATTGCTGAAGACAGAATGCATGATTGTCAGCCAAAGGAACAACCTAACAAGCAGATTACAAATTGAAGATATCAAAACAAAGCAAATACAAAAATTTAAATATATAAGGAAGTGTTTTAAAAGAAAGAGTGACACTAAAATCTGAAGGCACATTGGAATAGCAAAAGTTGCTTTGTAAAAGCTAAGCAAAACATTTTAAAAAAAAAGGAGACTTTTATGAAAAGCAAAGAAAAGAGTACTGAATTTTTACATAATATCAGTCCTCCTATATGGGAGTGAATGCTGGACAATCTACACACAAATTAAGAGACTTGAAGCAACAAAAATGTGATTCTACAGAAGGATGCTGAGAATATCATAAACTGAACAATGACAAAGTTTTAGAGAAAATGGAAACAAAAAAGGCTCTTATATTTAACATCAGAAATACATAGTTGAAATTTCTAGGACTCAAAAATGAAGAAACAAGGCATCAGAAAATTTCATACTCACCAAACATGGTGAACTCAAGGAGTATAGAGGAAAACGGGCTACCTAACAAGCTTGCATAAATGGTTGACTGAAAAGGGTTTAGGCTAAATAGTGAAAAGATAACATTTACTAAGAGCTACAAAGGACAGGAAATTGTTGTGAGCCATGATCGCCAACCTGAAGGGACATAGAAGATGTTGGTTTTAATCTCATAGGAATGGCTGCAAAATCTTACCTTGCCCCAATTTATATGGTTGGATTCCTTTCTAGCCAATAACATAGATCAGGTCTCAGTTTCATCAAACTTAGTTCTGTTCTTTCTTGTCTTGATGCCAGAACGATGTGATTGCTTTTCTGTATCCCCTTTTTGTATTGAAACCATTCTATGTTTGTGAACTTTTTGTCCTATGAATGTTGCTTTACCTTGCATATATTGTTTGCTTGCTTAATATTATTTTGCCCTGTTCTTTTTTTTCTCTTGTTATTGTTTATTGCAAACTTTGTCAATTTTGTTTGTTGGGTATTTCTGCCAATTACATTTAACTATGGTTAATTACTGTACAGAATAAGTAAAAGAAAAAGATTGTCTTTCTTCTACAGACTCAATATATCTTTTTGTTGGTGTTGCTAGTCTATAGCTATTTCATAGCAGATGTTTACATGAGTTACATCCTTAAGTTTCACCATTCCATACTTTCAAAGCCAGGACCTACCAAACCATACGCACAATGAACTCATCTGCATTCCCTTCATATTCCATTGGTAAGGAAGAAATTCTACTCGGCCAATTTCTTCCTCAGAACTGTGATATTGTGGAACTGACTCCTGAGAGGATGCTTCCCTGATTGCTATTATTTTAATCTCTTCAAGTCTAGAGTCAACCATTATAATATTCACCAGTCTTATTCACTCATTTGTCAGTTTTTAGTGTAACATGTGTGCAGGAACTAGTAACCACAAGTTATGCCCCTTGATACAGGACTTACCTGAACAAGATTCTAACATGGTGTGAAATAAAAAAAAAAACAAGAGCTCACCACAAGACCCAGACACTATACATATCTTTTGAACATGTGAACTGGGAATAAACAACAATCAAGCAGATCTTGTCTTTCATGCTGAAACACATAAAAATATTGCAGTTAGTCTAGTTCAGAGGAAGAAAATATGTGACTTTTCAATACTACAAGACCCAGGGATTTAACATGGAACCCTATATGTTTTAACCAATACTTTAATCTACTATGTCACGTGTCAAAAGAAACAGAGCCTAGTAAATTAAGCCATTAGTTCAATCTTTGGATCTGGTAAGGCTAAAGAGTTTTATATTTGGGTTTATTGGAAGAAATGAACAAACCCCACCAAGGGGAACGTGACTAGTGCATATAAACTGATACAAGTTATCTCCCCTAAGCATGGAAAGCAGAATGATAACAATCTATGCCCATGGATTGAACAAATGTTTCAGTTCAAAATTCCAACAAAGCTACAAGACAGACATCTGAAGAAGGACACAGTGCAGAACACTGTTAGAACATCCACCAAAATGAGCATGCATATGAGAACATACCTTTGCATTTTATAGAATTTAAGCTTTTAGAAGAGTTTAGCTATTATACAGGCTGTTCCATAATTTTCTAAACCAAGTAAAGGCATTGTTTTTTTAATCAGACACATTAGATTTTCTGTGAGAACATGTTTTGTTATTTATAATCAGATTAGTTTACCTATGCCAAATTTAAATATGTCATAAAAATGACAGCATAATTGGTTAAGTCTTAACTATTATTAGAAGATTTTTACATGTGAGTATTTAAAGATATATTTTTCCAATTGTTCTCTACTCTCTGGATTGAGTTGGTATTTTCATTTACTTTCTTTGTAAACATCTTGGAAAAGTCAGCCATTGTCATGACAAAGACAATGGCTAAATTGTACAAGGGAGATAACTCTGACAAATAAAATGTTTATCTTTAGCTGATACAAGTGTTGATCAATATGTCCAGAACATGTGATTATAGCTAAAATGTGTTCTGAATTTTTCATTGTATAATGTTCAATCCATGCAATTCATATGGTAGCACTGGTTTGAGTGCACTGACAAAAAAAAGGAGATTATTTGGAAAAATATTTAGATAAAATCCTTTCTCTTCATTGTTAGACTACAGACTTATTGATTTAGCATCATGATGAAGCTTTGATTGATTTGTTAAACCTCAAAAAATTTTGTACTTATGAAATCCATATTACATATCTACAATAAATTTATTGCCCATAAATATTGTATTTTTTTTTATTTGTTGGTTCCAGTCATAAAGGAATGACTGCAAAATACTTCCCCTTCTCCTGTTTATAGGCAAAGCTACACAAATGAATACTGGGATTTCTTCCTAGCCAATAAGATAGGTAACTTAATTCTCATCTGACTCAGTCCCGGTCTATCTTGCCTTAATGTCAGATGGCTATGTTTAATTATTGGAATTTGCTATTGTGTGTCAGCACATATACTTAGTTTATGAACTGTTTACTTTATTACTGTTGCTTTTTCTTGTATATAGTGTTTTCTCCATATTATTTTTTGCCCTGTTCTTTTATTTCCATTGTTTATTACAAACTTTGTCAATTCTGTTTGTTAGGCAGTTCTGCCATTGACATTTAACCATGGTCACTTACTCTACATCATTGGTTTCAGAAAATTTTTAATCAAATTTTAAATGTTTATATAAAGGGTGTTCCAATAACTGGAACCGATTTTAAATGTGAATTAAGTGTGTGTGTATATATATATATATATATATATATATATAAAAAGGGTATTGCAATAACTTGAACCAATTTTAAATGTGAACTAGATTTAAAATCAGTCCAAGTTATTAAAACATCCTTTATTTCAAAATACCAGCAGTATCAAATCAAGAACCATTTGAATGAGTATTTAAATTAGAGTTTATTTACAGTAATTACGAGCAATCACTAAAAATAAACAATGTCTGATAACTTAATGCAAATAGTAAAAACATTCAATGTTTGTTCATTAATTGGTGAACAATAATAATTAAATAGACAGAAAATAGACTTTATTTAATTCATATAAACTCAATAAAAATTAAATAAAAAATATATTAACCCCTGAAAGTATACACATAGTCAAAATTGTGTTCATACAACTGAGCAACTATTCTGTGTCCTTGATGTTGTTAATATACTAACATGTTTAAAGTCATGGGATGACAGGATGCAAAGTTAATGGTAGGTGGTGCCAATATACTTTGATGTCAAAGAAATTCCCAGACCTTTATCACTTGGGGAGTTAATGTAAACCCCAGCTAGGACTCATATGGCAAGATGACATGAATTATCAGTGTTCAGACAAGATGCTAGGTACCAAATTTTGTGAAATTGAGGTGACATTTGGTATTGTGTTGTATGGTGTCATGTATGTACTAGGAAAACTTGATAGAAGACATTTACCATTCTTTTGACAGTGCAGTGGCTGACGACTTGTCTTTCATCATGATCGAAGACATCTGCAGTAGCAGAGAAGTGAAACTGGCTTAAATCATATCCACATTCAATGCAAAAGTACCAGATGTATGCCCAGCAGGTCAGTGGAAGTAGATAACACTTGTTAACATTATAGGAACATTATCCCTAACTTTGGAAGAATTAATTTTTATCAGATAGAAGACACACACAGATACAAGTCCACAAAATATTAATACACCAATAAAATCACACAAGACAAACACAATCTTAATAATTTTTGGACAGGTCACATTTGAATGTACACATGTTTACAGTAATAACCAGTTTTTATTTTGTATCTATCATGATTTTAAGTCTATAATGAATATATAAAGAGAACATTTAAAAATAATATATTTTAAGTATTTAATATAAGGAAATACATGAATGCATAATGATAAAATAAATGATCTGCATTTAGAAAGAGAGATAGATGAGGGGGTGCTGAAAAGTACACAGCCCAACTACAAAGTGATTCAAAAACATTCTGGTCATATTTTGTGAACTGGATCTGACTGAAAACTTTACAGCACCTTCTTGTATACATGATGAAAATATAGTTTTACGGTAGGCTATATTAATGGATGAAAGTGCTCAGTGTCAAGGATAGAGACTGTGTAAATATAAATATGGACACTGCTGACAACGCTGAGTGGTCACAATTTGTTTTCTGCTTAAACACAACACAAATAGCCTCAAGATTGCATTCAATTAATAAATATCTTCTTTTATGTGCAGTGTCCCTTCAGGATGTAGGCAATCACAGCTCTCCACTATCTCCTATCCCTTGAAATTCTCAATAATTTTTGTCCTTTTTGTTACTTCTCCCAGAACCTGTTCTGTCATTCACTTGCTTAAGCCTTCAAGTTATATCATGCATTGCTTTCCCTTGTCCCACTTTATATCTATTCACCCTGTGAGTATCAGAATTTCCAAGCCTTCTTTTTCATCACATGTCCCAGAAATTTCAGCTGCCTCTTCCTGGTTTTAAGTATAAGTTTCCTCTTTGTTTGCATCCTCTCCAAAACCTCATGTTCTGCCCATTATTCTTAGCATCCTTCTGTTCTAGACCTCTACTGCCTTGAGTCTCTTCTTCATTGTTGAGGAGACTGTCCAACATTCACTGCCATACTGCTGCCAATTGCTTTGACCTCAATGTTCACTTTTATATGATTATATTTTAATTAAATTTCCAATGAATGGTTGCTGACTACAACTAACAGTTTCATGTGTTTCTATGCAGTCATCAGGTAGGCAACCTGAAACTATTAGTTGTAGTCCACCACTGTCCACTGGAAATTTAATTTAAAAATATTAATACACTCCCAGTTAATAGGGCATTGAGATTTACTTCTTCAGTGTACTTTTGTAGCAGACTCTCTTAAGAGCTACTTACTATATATTTTAAGACATTTTCATGTTTAACATTCTTTTTATAGATACAAATATTTAAGTAAATGCTCTGTTTATAATAAACACTATTAAATATTCGTCCTCCGACAGGATTCGAATCTGTATCCTATATGGAACCATCATATAGCCAGACTTGCTTTTACCAATTTTGCCACAGAGGATCGATCAGTTAGCAAAGTAGAATTTACTGCTTTTAAACTTCAATCATCCATGAATCTCTCACGTACATACGTGTCTGCCCATTTTTTTTCTATAAAAATTTCTCGGACATTCATGCTGGTAAATGTTATTTAATACTGTTTATTATAAACAGAGCCTTTACTTAAATATTTGTATCTATAAAAAGAATGTTAAACATAAAAATGTCTTAAAATAATTGTCGGACTTTGTCCATTTCATAATATATATATATATATATATATATATATATATGTGTGTGTGTGTGAATAAAGACAAAATGAAAACTTATCTTAGCTGAAGTGTTTCATCCTCTGAGGGATTTTATCAAGGCAAAATGTGTCAACTAACATAATTTTTCCTTTTGCTTTTATTCATTTTATCTTTTTACAGATATACTCTTATCTATGAATTTTACACACACACTATCTCTCTCTCTATATATAATTATGTACAAAGTTATTTCTGTCACAAGACCACAAACATTAACACTTGTGAGATCTGAACTGATTCCCCAGTTATGGTAGTGATTTCTTGATGATAGTGTTCTCTACCTCTCATATATATATATATATATATATATATATATATATATATATATATGAAAATATATAGAAAATAGGAAGGAACTGGTTAGGTAAATAATCCAAAGTCCCTTAGTATTTTAGTTATTATTTTTAAAAAAATAGTGCTCGATACAAAAGTAGAGCATAATAAATTATTTATTTAAAATATGATTTCCAAAGACATGTTTCAAGACAAGAGTTGAACTGTTCCATCTTCAAGTGATTTCACTTGAAGATGGAACAGAGCTTATTTTGACTCAATTTAATTTAAATAATTATATTGAAGTTTTCGGCCTTTGTCTTGAAACATGAGACTTCTTATGTAGCATTTTGGAATCATATTTTTAAATAAATAATTTTATATATATATATATATATATATATATATATATATATATATATATATATATAAAAAAAATGGGTGGCCTGAATCTAACAGTTATTAACTGAATTTTTATTTGAAATTTTACTGAAATATTCAATCTACAGGATTAATATCCACCCCCAAAATTAAGTGCATTAACAAAGAAGAATAGTATACTGAAAGATAAATTTGTTGGTTAAAAATAAATGCATTTTTAAACATAAGGCTATAGAATTTTATGATTATTATTATTAGGACATGAAAACTGAAATCAGATTGTCATGAAAAATTTTTTCCTAAATTTTTATAGTCCTCTGTCTCCGAAAAAATATTTTTACTCATGTGATTAAAAATATCATGGAAAGAATATTTTTCAGATTTTTGTTTTTATTACAAACATTATGGTTTCTTTGAAGTTCTAAAAAGATCAAATGATGAGATTTGTGAAATCAATCACTTCATTGTCTGCTGTAACCATACTTGCTCATGGCTTAATGGTTAAGGAGCAGGACAAGTATGACGACAACCACTTGCGTAAACACAATGAAGCACATGACTTTTCATTTATTCTGAAGAATGAGGCATATGACTTGTAAATGTTTTTGCTTTTCGATTCTACTTTTCCAAGGAGATTTGTAGTCATCAGATCCGAAATAATTTCCAAATCCAAAGAATTCTCACTCTTGTTGGAGGAACCCCTCCCTGATTGGCCATGTCTTCAGTAGTGAAGCTATACTCACCATACTTAGCCAGATGTGGGTTGGTGAGGCTATTTAAATCATAGTTTGGACGGATGGTTTTGAATTCAGTGTTGTCTTTCTCCTAGATCAGTTGCCATCCATCTATAGGACTCATCCTGTTATTTACCCATAGCTAGAGAAAAAATAGATGGATTCATAACATTCCAGAGGTATGTTACTAAATGTAACAAACTCAACTCTGATTTCTCGGAGCCACTGTCCATTACTCCTCAGCGCCTCTAAAAAATAATTTATAAATAATACAAAAAGAAATCTTACAAGTTAAAAATTTAGTCACATAATCTTTTTTTTTTGTGTGCATGCCCCTTTTAGATGTGTGAAATCATAGTTCTTATCCTTTTGTAGCTTTCACCAATGTCTGTCTATCTCTCCCAGTCCACATTCTACATAGACTTGTTAGGTAAGTTACTCAATGCTTCTCTTTGCCTGTCTTGACTTCAGCATGACCTGTATGAATCCAATTTTCAAAGCCCTCTTTCCTCATTATTGTTAACAGAAATTTAAACTATTTCTGATCCTAAGCACAAATATCCTTTTTGTTCCCATTTTTCTTAAGACTTTCTCATTTCTCACTTACTCCATCCATGCAGAACATCATTTCTGTTGTCTCACTTCTTTTCATCTTTTACTTAAAAGAAAAAAATTAATTTCATCCTAAGCAAGACGATAAAACGACTAAGATGCAAGGGTGGCTGAGTGTGAAAGAAAGTAAGAGAACATTGATGACAGTGAGGATATTAAAAGATAAAGATTCAAGAAAACAGATGTTGATTGCCACTGCACTAACACTTTTGACCATCATAGTTGACAGGAAAACAAGAAGCCAAAAGAGAGTTCCACAATTAAGAAGTGTGAGAGAAGAAACCATTAGCATAAAACTTATGCTTAGCAATTTCAGGAGGGAAAGAATGAAACCTGTCAAACTAGTCTTGTGCTTAACTTTGTATTTCAAGGTACCAAAGTGGAAGACAGATTGGAACAATTCCATGAAAATATTTATAGCAAAGGCACAAGAAAGCTACCTTATAGCAGTGTGAAAGTGACTGAAGCCAAGATGCCAGGTTAGAACTGATGACACTGCAGATTCTTTTTCAGATTCTGTCAAGAATCTCTAGATAAGAAGCATCAGATTAGATGTGGCAGCAATATACAATACATGATCTTTGAGGAAATTGTCCTGTATTTACTTCCATATCAGAGAATTGATATTACATGCCACATTTCTTCAGGACATGCAAGTTCATAGCTGCTTAAAAAAATCTTTGCTTTATTATCTGTGAATTGTCATGCTTTCTGTGTAAAGACTGCAGAGTGTGTTCCTGTTACTGTATACATGTTTTAGGAATTTAAAGTTTTCCTTTTCTTAGACTGGTTGCCATTCATGGCAAGAGAGCCCAGTGCATCTTGCTTTTTAACTTATAGCTGCAGAGAGAAGAGAGATTTATGCCTTTCTTAGACATTAATACAAACATGAATCCAACAAACTATATGGAACACTATTTGCATTTTTCAGACTATTGTCCTCATCTTTGTTGCAATATTTATCATAACGTTTTGGCCATTTCACACTCCGGCCTTCTTCAGGATTGTTGAACTGAACCATCTATTTTGCTCGATAGGGTAGACTGTTCTATTTTCATGTGCCATGTCTAATGGATGTAAGTTATCAGTTATCTCCTATTAATTCACCTCTCCAAGTTCTCCACTGCCTTAACCAGGTATTGAACTCACAACTCTTTGGCTTCTGTCACTGGATCTAACCAATACCATGTTTCCTCAAATTTGTGAGTTCAATATCTGGTTAAGGCAGTGGAGAACTTGGAGAGGTGAATTAGCAGGAAATAACTGGCAAATGGAACTAGAACAGTCTACCCCAGTGAGTGAAATAAAGAGTTAAGCTCAACATTCCAACCACCTAAAGAACGCTGGAGCATACAACGGCCAAAATGTGATAAATATAGCAACAAAGATGAGAACAATAGTCTGAGTAATGTAAATAGTTTACATAATGTCTCATCTCAGAAATATAGACAGAAACTATATGGGAATTTAACTCTGAAGATTCCACTTTCTTTCCTGATAATCATTACACTGCCACATATTTAATTTAGTCTTCTTAATAAGAAAATAAACTGGGAGGAATCCTTGACCCATTTGCATTCTTCTCTGTTTGCCAAAGTTGCAAACTAGATACTTTAGTGATAATTAATAATAAAAATTAAGCTTAATGATAATTAGCATTAGCAATTAATTATAATATAAATTCTGAAAAGGGATGTTACTTGACATCAAGTGCAGGCCACCAAAAGTGGCATTTAATTAAGTTTTAATGAAAAATAAAAATTATTTTCTCTCGACATTTAGATGAAGTCAATAGAAACGTTTTAACAGATGATCCTCTTTCTTTTCCTTTTCATTCTTTTTAACTCTTTGTTGTGGTAATTGTCTAGAGAAAAGAATGAAAATAATATTATTGTAGTAACTTCTCTAGCTGAGTATTAAATTCCACTATCACTACTGTTGAGATAAGTATTGGGTCTTTCCAGACCCCACATTACAACACTCTTTTTCCCCCATTTTAGTTTTATACTTGCTTGATTTTTCTCTTCTTTATTTTGGCTTTAAATTCTTCATTTAGCATTCATCACTTATTTTACTTCATGGATGACTTGTGAGGGTAATGGTTAGTAAATCTATTCTTATTAACCATTACTAACAAGTACTTAATCTGATCCTTGTTGGTTGCTTCATACAAAAAAAAAAATTGATATTAAATGACCCAACATGCACCGATTTGTTCTAAAATCAACTGAACATTTAGCGTGACAATTTTTATCACCAGAATCTATCTTACATATTTGTAAGACCAGCATTTGTCCTTGCTTTGAATATATACTTTGCTATATATTTAGAGATTCTTGATAAAATCCAAAGTAGAATCTGAAATGTTATTAGTCCTGACCTGGCATCTCAACTTCAGTCCATTTCCCACTGCCATAATGTAGCTTCCCTGTGCCTTTTCTATAAATACTTTCATGGTAATTGTTCTGATGAACTTTCTTTACATAAACTTTATGAATTTAAGAGCAGTACTAGATTGGCAGCATGGTCTCATCATTTTAAAGTTGAAATGATTGGTTGTAAACGCAAGTTCTATGTTAACAGTTTCTCCTATTGCACTTCTCACTTAAGGAACTCTCTTCAGGGTTCTTGCTTCCCTGTTAACTTTGATCTTCAAAAATTTAAATGCAATTGTTACCTTCTGTCTTCTTGTTATTTTATTGTATTCTCTCCTTAATAGTATATTTTTCTCATATTCTTTAACACTCAGTAACCCCTTTGTATTTTAGTGGCTTTATTATTTTGCATGATGGAATGATTAAAAAATTAAAAAAAAAAGTTGTCTGTCAGTATAATGACCCTTTGACAGATTAAGCTACTCAATAAATTATCTAAGAGATTACAACAACTTCAGTGTGGGTACTAGTTAGCAAGGCTAGTTTGGTTGACCACTGCCACTAAGTAATGAGTTTGATCCTCACTAGGTGCCCCATGCCAAAAGTGTTGACATGTAAAAAAGATAACTGGTGAGGAGTAAGGGTTAATGAGGTGACTTGGGTTGACCATTATTATTGAGTAATGAGCTTGATCCTCACTAGGTGCACTGTGCCAAAAAAAAAAAAAAATGCATTGACATGTTGTAAAAAACAACTGGTGAAAAATAATGGTTAATGAGGTGAGTCGGGTTGACCATTATTATTGGGTAATGAGTTTGATGGTCACTGGTTGCCACATAAGAAATCCAACATTAAATAATGCGTTCTTTTGACCTCTATTCCCTTCATTCTTTCAAACTACTGCTCTTTCAGTTTTTATAAAAGTTTCCTTCCTTCCATTAATTCTTTATTTTTCTTTTATTCTCTATATTTTTTACTCTTCTTCCTTGTTTGCTTTCTTCCCTGCTTCATTCTGTTAACTCTTGTTTTTTTTTTTCTGTTCTTTTTCATTTATTCTTCCTTTTGGAAATTCTTTTTTATTCTTTATTTTTTTCATTATCCTCTGAGCTATAATAATATTTACTGTTCGCAATTCAATAATTTTAATAAGTTTGCTTGCACCCTTAGAGAAACAAGTATAAACTTGGGCTCTGTGGTTCTTCATTTAGAATTCATTAATACAAAGCTATACAATCACTTCACTTAAAGACAAACAAGCAAGCAAAATATCAACAGTCACCTTAATATTGCTTTTATAAATTTTGTGTACAGAAACAAAAGGAGAATTCCCTTCAGTAATAAACAAGTCTAAAACTTTTAATGGAAGTTGGAAAAATTGTAGACAGAAACAATGAAGAGACCAAGTATTGCAAATGAAAGGAATGGCTTTAAAGATAGGTTTTAAAAAGAAGTAGAATTGAAAATACCAAGGCAGAGAGATTACCAAGTTAGGTTATTTATACCATATAGTTATTGCAGATTTTATAAATACCATATTTGCTGGCCTATTGGATGAAGATTTTTTTTTTAAATACATAAAAAAAAACTACCCTGCATCCAATACTGCAGTATCACGTATGAAAAGGGACAATAAGAACACAAAAAAAGTGGGGTTAACCAGGAATCAGGGCATGCATAGAACTTAGCTCTGAAACTAGGATTCCTGGAAGTAAACAAAGACGATATAAATAAGAAATATTCCTGAAAAATTCACCCAGGAAAAAGAAATTAGGAAATTTATGAAATTAATATTTTGCTGCTTGTCTTATAGAAATACCAAATTTTAGCAGAAATATTTGTTTTAACTGGTGAATTGCTGCTTGCTTTGTGTGTGTTTTTGTTGATATGCAAGTATTGGAGTTTGCTGTTCTGCATATATAATATGGGACTTTATTTACCAAAAAGTACCATATTTCTATTTGTTTGCCTATTACTATTTACACCAGTGTTCACTGATACCAGTAGGTTTCTTTGTAACTATTTTATGAATTTACTGTATGTGCAAATTTTGCTCCCTGAAAAACAACTAAAATAATTTTCAATAAATGCATGATGAAATGTACTAAAATTCTTCCTTTCCAAAACAAATGTCCTAGTAATTAAACGTTACCTCACTTCTATTTAAAAAAAAAGTACCAGTAGCATAATTTGTGCTAATAATGTAAGTGTTTCTTAATGGTTAGTGAGAATGTCACACAAAGGTAAGGTTATAATTTTTATTTTTTTTTTTACTGTGATGCATGCATATTTTTTACGAAATATTCCATGCTAAAATTTGGGTGTGTCCAATGTGTGGGTGTATTCAATAGGCTTGCAAATATGGTAACTTGAAAATCAGCATTCAAATTCCAAGCTTTTGCCTGGGCTTAAACACTGATTGCAGTTTCTGAAGGTAGGCATGAAGTTATCTCAGCTATTAAGCACATGAGACAGTATATAAATAGGTGGATGTGTAGTCTTAGATTTATAGAGTATATATATATATATATATATATATATATAAAATATTTCTATGGATTTATATACCACTTTTATTTATATATTATTTTATATAAGATATATTAAATAACTATAATAATTCAATTTGATGTAGTGAAGGAAAGCGAGAAGAAAGGACTAAACGTCAACTTTAAGAAGACAGAAAGTATGATTGTCAGCAAAAAGAAGAACTGAACATGCAAATTACAAATTGGAGATGCCAAAATCAAGCAAAAAATAATTAAACATCTAGGAAAATGTGACACTGAAATGTAAAGGCACATTGGGATATTTAAAGTGTTTTCTAAAAGCTATGCAAAGTATTAAGAAACAGGAAAATCACATCAGAAACAAAGAAAAGAGTCCTTAACAGTTATCCTGTATGAGTTCAGAGTTGATTTTCTCCTAGACTAGTTACCAAACAAAGCTAAATAGCCCAGTAGCTTTTGAAGAGTATTTGTGCAAAAGTGAACAGCCTAGGCTGGGATTTGAATCTCACTTTCCACACTGATAACCACTGAACTACACACATGTGTTGAACTAAGATGGAACTAAACTAATAGATACAAACAAGTATTAATAGAGATAGTTATTAGCTGTTTAGAAATGTGGTTCTACAGAAAGGTGCTGAGGATATCATAGGCCGAACATATGAGCAAAAAACAAAGTTTTGCAGAGAAGGGGAACAAAAAGGAAAATTATAATTACCATCAAGAAGAGGAAGCTGAGGTTTCAGAGGCACATAAGGAGGGCTTGGAAAACATGATACTCACAGGATGAATAGAGGGAAAGAGGGACAATGGAAAGAAACACGTGACATACCTGGCAGGCTTAAGCAAGTGGATGAAAGAACAGTGTCTGGGAGGAGTAGCAAAAAGTCAAAACTTATTGAGAACTACAAGAGCTAGGAGGAAGTGGAGAGCCATGATCGCCTACGTCCTGAAGAGACATGGCACATTAAAAAGAAGATATTTATTACTTGAATGCAGATTGAAGAAAAGAAGGACAGAGGAAAGTAGTGTGCAAAATACTTGATGAGCTTGAGCAAATGGATGGCAGAACAAGGTTTGGGAGAAATAACAAAAAGAGAAAAGTTATTAAGAGCTACAAGTGACAGGAAGATGTGGAGAGACATGTCCTTAAGGGATGCTGCACATAAAAGAAGATTGGTAGGTCTGGATGGATAGAGAGATATAAACATGCTGAGTTATATACAGAGAGAAATGGAAGTAGAAATGGGAAAGGTAAATTGAGACTAAAAGATTAAGATTGACAGGGCAAATTGAATATAAGCCGAGTAAATTTAATATGCACCTACACAAAGTAAACAGATAAATAGATCTCTATACTGCATAAGTTATGAGGAATTTTATAATGAAATGGTTGACCTGATTGCAAAGAGGGTAAAGCAATAATTCCAACCTACCAAGAATTGGAATGTAAATGCCAAGTAATTCTGACTTCAAACATTGGTTTTCATGAACTTGGACATAAACAACAGCCAACAAAGGTAAACTTGGAAATTTTGTATCTGTTGGAATAGATTTAGTTAAGATCTGGCATAAAGCTGAAAGACATAACCTTTTATTTCTTTAGAAGATTGTTAAGTATCAACCTCAAGGAAATTGCTAGCCACTTAGAAGTATTAGCTGTGATATGATTCATACAATGTACACACATATATATATATATATATATAGTCTTAAGCACCATTTATATTTATGGAAAAAGTGCTCAATATCAGAGATAAAGTTCCAATGCAGTTTTTCATGTTATATGTAATCGTCAGCCAAATGTGTGCCTGACGATTGCATATATCATGAAACAGACTGTCGCCTTCTAAGTGTTGACTTTATGTACCAACTTTATATATATATTATATATATATATATATATATATATATATATATATTGATGCATGTTTCATTAAATAAATAATATAGACACAACTATACTTAAACATGAAAACAATAAACAAAAACTAAAAATTCTTAAAGCTATATACATAAAACAGTTGAAACCTAACCTGAACAAAATAAACTACGAAATCTCCACAAATATTTTTAAATGCCTATAATTGATAACAGAAGCCATTGGTTTATACCAATGGTTTCCCATACTTAATACTTCTCATTTTCACTCTCGCATGGTTATGTGTGACGTCACGAGCTGCGATGCAATTTTTGCTACCACGACCCATATACACGAGTTTGTCGTTGCTTTTAAATTTTTTATGCAACAAAAACAGACTATCATTATTGTTTTGTCCGTGCATCATTTGAGATATTGAAATGTAAATGTCATCTTTGATAATGGCTTATGTAAATAAAACATCGCTATAACACTAAGAACACACACATAAGCTAGGCACTCAATTAAATTGAAAAAATAAAATCATCCTTGATAATGGCTAAAAGTATAGCTGAAAGCACTCTGAATTATAGAACATTTGGACAGTTTCTACACACTCTGAAAAAAAGAAAATACTTGTTCGAACACAAGAAAAATTAAATAAAAAGCTTAATCATTGTACCTTGTCTGTCATCTTTAATGAAACATGTATGTATGTGTTTATATCAGTGGCGTAGCTAGAGTAAACATCACCCGGGGCGGTCCGCTCAAATGTCACCGCAATGACCCCGATTCACCCTATGCTGAATAGTTAGCTATAGCCAAATTTTCATACAAGCTCTACCTCTACTTTACTCTACTGACCGGTACGTTACTGTTTACATGTATGATCCAAGACAAAATCCAATACCACAAAATAATCAGTTCAAATCAAAAGATTTTTAAAATGTAACTGTTCACTTTCAGAACAACTAAATACAAAACACGGCATAAAAGAATGACATTCGATACTATGGTCTTAGAAGGAATGTCTTCTTGTCTTCATTGTGGCAAACTGGTCAATGACATCGTCAAAATCTGTTTGTCTTGTAAACTCGTTTTAAATGGACAGCACAGCCAGATCCGACAGTCTTGACTGGTTCATGGTTGACGTAATTATCTGTTGCTAATTTTCTGGTGTCCAATTTTCTGTTGCATCATTTTCTGGGTACCATTTAATTATCAATGATGTTTGAAAGTATTTTTCTTGACAAAAATGTTCTATTTAATTTTTAGGGATTTTTTGGAACATAAATTAACTGCATTCTTTTAAAGGTTACCTAGAGAATTTATGCAAAGTTTATTTTTTTGTTTTTCTTTATACAAGTAAAATAAATTTACATTGTATTTTGATGTTATTATGATTTTAGTTTTAGTGATAATTTAAAAAACAAAAATATTTATCATTAGTACCAACAATGGAAAATTAAGTTAAAAATTTAAAAGAATCGTTTTTAGAATCGGAAAATAGGCACAATTTTTTTCCGATACCCCAAATAGTTCTGATTTTTCCAATTCTCGAATCCGATTCCGATTAATTGTCCCAACACTAGTAGATATATTCAAAGTATATCACTCACTCAATGGAAAATTGTATCTCAGCGAATTGATACACAGGCAAGACTGAAATTGTTGCACTTTTGGCTTCGTATTTAGCTTTGTTGTTATAAATGATGCAGAGTTAAAACACCATATCATCCGATAAAATGTTACAACAATGTCTCTTGTTAGTAACTAAGATTGTAGCAACTGAAACACATGAAAGCTTAAAACATTGCTATTTTTCCTACTCACAAATTTCCCTGACAATTTATTAGAAAATTTCTGGTGGGGGACAAAACTGGGGGGGTCATAAATTATTTCTGGGGGTCATATGCCCGCCTGCAAAAACCCTGTGTCTCCACCACTGTTTTCAGACTATTTTTTGGCACCTTAGCCTAGTTGAAAAAAATTTTGTTGGGGGTGACATTGTCTCACCCCTCCTGTGTTAGCACCCCGGGCAGTCCGCCCCTCCCCACCCCTGTTAGCTACGCCACTGGTATATATATATATATATATATATATATATATATATATGAAATTTCAAATTTAAATACAGTTTTATTGTATCATTGGAAAACTATGATGGGTTATTAATAACATTACATGAGAGAGAATTACATGGTGCTTCTTGTCTTCTCTCTAAATCATCTTAGAGAATATTTTTGCCTTCCATCAGCATGGCTGATGCGAACCTCCAAGAGAATGACATTGCACCTTGTTTAGTTCACTGTATCCTGCTACACAATTTATCTCACCAGAATCTATCTTACACCTTAATAAGTCTACAATTCATCTATGACTTGAATATTGCTGCCACATCTGAACAGGTGCTTCTGATATGTATCTAGAGATTCTTGACAAAATCCAGAAGAAGAATCTGCAATGTCATCAGTCCTGACCTGACATCTCTGCTTCAGTCACTTTCTGACTGCAGTAACATAGCTTCCTAGTGCCTTTTTCATAAATATTTTCATGGTAATTTTTCTGATGTCCTTTTGTCTTTGGCACTTCAACTTCACAAATTTAAGCACAGTAATAGATTGGCCACTTGATCTTATCATTTTGCTGTTGAAATTGCTAATCAACTTTGATTTTCAAAAATGTAATTTTAATTGTCATATTTCTGTCTCCTTAGTTCCTGTTCTTTTATTATCTTCGCTTCTTAATAATTTTCCTAGATTCTTTCACACTCATTAACCCTAAAACTAAAATCGCAATTTAGTAGCTTTAGTAGGAAACGATTTAAAAAAAAAAGTTTCTTGGATGGAGCATTGTCAGTTATTATTAAGTTCTCATATGTATTTCTTTCATCTTAACTTCAGTTGCTTTTTATCAAAATGCTCAGACTGTCATTCTGTAATCAGCATTGGGGGAAAAATCAATATTATTTATGTAATTTTCTTAATTATGTCCTCAAAACCAATAAAAAAACAAACAAACAAAAAATGTAAAGATTATGTATTCTTTTTTGTAATCATAACAGAGGTGATCTTGGCCTTGCAGGAATATTGTTTTTATCATAAATATAAATAAAATAATAAATAATGACAATAATGAAATTTATAAATAAAATAAAATTTAAACCACATTTAAAATAAATAAACAAAAAATAAAAATGATAAAATGCCAAACCAACCCCCACCCACCCCAGGGACTGTTCCTGCCGAAAGTACAGACATGCTGCCAAAAGACCTGAGATTCAACTCTTCCTCCAAGAACAGTTGGGATGACAACACATGTGTAAACTTCCCACTGTAATAGGACTTGTGATATTATGGAGTGATTTACTCCCTTTTATAACATGAACATTATCACAATTGCAATGTAAGACACACACACTAATACAAACAGATACATAAATAAAACTGTATGAAATTACCATACAATTTGTCATGCTTTCTATGTATTTTGTACATCTATTTTTCCTGTTTTTATATTCATGAAAACAAGACCAAATTTATGACTCCTATGGTGTGAGTGAATACCTCCACAGCTTAAATAGTCAAATTCTTACTGAAGCAGTTAGTGATTACTTTCGACTAATGCTTGTGGGAAAGGTATAAATCCACCTCTATTAATAAGTCAGAGATTAAAGTTTGATGATACATTGTTACTCAGGATAATCTGTCACGTATTAAAGAGGGGACAGGCACCATTATTTAATACACTCTCATTACCTTAAAATCTCATTGAGGACCCAGCAAGATGTTTCATTGATGTAAATCTGTATCTAAATTTCATATGCATATATAAAATCACATATCAGGAGTCCTGTACACAACTGTATGGTTGGAAGATTTACTGCACCCATAGTAGCAGCAGTGTTTTTCCAGGCAAGATAGCCTCACGGAACTCATCCCTCTTTTGAATTTAGTGTTTTCCTTCTCCTAGACTTGTTGGTACTTCAAAGAAAGAGCACAGTCAACCCTATTATCTAACTCGGAGTTGGGAGCAGAAATGATGACTTCATACTTTTCCCAAGGATATTTTTGTGAAAGCTGAGATAACAGACTCAGCCTGAAGTGTTCCTGATTTAGTGTTAGATTACCTTACCCATATGTGTGTGTGTGTGTGTGTGTGTGTGTGTGTGTGTGTTAAAAATATCAAAAATATGAAAGAAATGGTTAAATCTATAACCTCATGTTATTCAAAATATATAACACATAAATTAATCTCAAACTAAAATAAATTATATACTAATTTGCATAAAACAAGAAAAAAAAAAAAAAAAAATATCATTTACTTTGATTTATTAAACATTGAATTGTGTCACTGTGTCCTCCATAGCTTAGCTTAATGAATATTTAGGTGTATTACTAAACTTATAAACTATGGAAAACAAATAACAATTTTGCTCTTGTATATGAATACTTATTACAAAATATAATCCTTGCATTTGCTTTGTTTTTTTTTCCTTTTTTTGTGTGTGCATATATATATATATATATATATATATAAGCTGGAATTTGTGAAATTTCACAAATTCCATCTGATATACTTTTTGAGATATTTCATATCAGTTATTTTATGATATATAAAGTTCATTGGTGTACGTTCACATGGATGTATAATTAGAACATTTGCTTTCCAACCCTGAAACCTGGGTTTGAATCTCACCCTGGTTGATATGCCAAGAAGTTGACTTTTTGATATTATGGACCTCATAAATTGATCCATGTGTGTGAAACTTTGTGAAAATGCCTGAAAGTTAAACCACAGGTTGATCCAAGCCTTTGTTGATGCTTGTCCTATCACAAGTCATCGTGACTGAGGATTTGAATGTACAGCCATTTTTGATTATGCCAGAAACCTTAACTAAAGTCTGTCTAGTAGTATTTTCATATAATGTATAATTCTTTGTGTGTTGAACAAATACAAATGTGCCTGAGCAAGCATCTGCAGTAGGGACTGTCTATCTGACCTAGAAAATGGACATCCTCAGATAGATATTAAATTTCTATTTCCTTGTTGAGTATGATTCCTTCCTTTCAGGACAGTTCAATTTTAAACTCCTATCATCTTTTTAAAATGTTATCAACTTTAAAATATTGGGGTCTTGAAAGTTTTCTTATATCCAGTGCTGATCTAAATCATTGAGATACTCAACACTACCCTTTTAAAAGTATGCTGTTAGTGTCTCTTAAAGACTTTAACTTGATTATCTCTACTAAAATCTGTAGCAAGAACAGAAGAAATATAAATAGTCAGTGTAGTCAAATGTGAACAAGTTAAACTGATTATGTTCTCTTAGGTTTTTTTTTTTTCAGTCTTGAAAATAAACCAAAAATTGTGTAAAATGAAACCTTTGTTAGCCTTTATGTCTTCTATATATATTTTTCCATTATTTTTTTGTCTTTTTCATTTCAGGGTGAACTGCATTTCAGGTTTCAAAACAAAATCTCTTCACTGGGCAACATATTTTGTCTTTGAAAATTACCAAAAACATAAAAGTTAAAACAGATTACAATGTATCAAAGATTGGCTGAGAGATTTCTCGAATGGAGATAACTGATGTGAAAATCTTTTTAACAAGCAGTTCTTATTTGTTGCAAGATAGAGATCGAAATGTAGCGACCATCAGGAGAGTATTTTCATTTTTATAGTTGATTTTATGCTTCACTTTCTTTGGCAACAGCAAAACAATTTTATACAGCTTAGCCAATATTTGTAACATTTTATTATTGAAGAACTCTGAAGAAAGGAAATTTTAGTTGCATGTATATGACCCCACACTCACACAGTATAGTACCCATAAAGATTGAAGGGGTTACTTTTAGATGGATAAATTATATTAATATATATCTTACGATTACATTTCATGTTGTCTCTGAATTCTAGTTGTCTCTCAAAAATTCCCCAGTAGGGACGCCAATTCTGCATCAACAGATTGAATCAATAACAGACAATTTTCTTCAGCTTTCTTTTTACTTGCTTTATTTCAGGATTGACATAGAAGATTTTGTTTCTTGGAAATAAAGACAAGGAGAAGGAGAGTGGTAAAGAGAAAGGATGTCAACAGTTCAGCTACATTGACGGCTGACCTGAGATGGAACAAATACATTGAGTCAATTGCTTCGTCCACCACAAGGAAAGTTGGCTCCCTGTGCCACACCAGCTAATTTTTCTCCCCGGAATCAATCCTCCAGATCTACAAATCAACAATTTGCCCTTGCATGGAGTATTGCTGCCATATAGGGTCTGGAGCCCTTTCTGTTTCTCTTGGGGTTCTTGATAGCCCCCAGAGGCGGATATGCAATATAATTGGCCCTTCTCTGGCATCTCGTCTACAGTCACTTTCTCACAGACGTGCCGTCACCTCTCTCTGTCTGTTTTACAAATACTTTCATGGCAATTGCTCCGAGGAACTGCATTCGCTGGTTCCCAGACTTCATGAGTTCAAGCGCCCTACGAGGCTGGCATCCCGCTCTCACCCCTTCACTGTCAAAACTCCTAAATGTAGCCGTCTCTTCTACTCCAATAGCTTCATGTCTTGCACCTCTCGCCTGTGAAACTCCCTTCCCTATTCCAGTTTCCCTGAGAGCTATAATCTCCAGCTATTCAAATGTAATGTCAATCGACATCTCCAGTTGCCTTGATCTATCCACTACCCTTCTCCTCATCCTTTCTTCTATCACTCCTATCTGATCTTGCTCCAAATTTTCTGTAACCCCTTGCATCCTAGTGGCTTCCTGCCTTGCTTGGGGCGAAACGCTTAAAAAAAAAAAAAAAATTATCCATTCTCTCTTTGTTGAAACCATGGCAGCCGAAAGAATCTGGGAGAGGAAGGTTTGAACAAACACCAGTATTCTTGATTTCTCTACTGTGGCAACCATATTGCTAGTTTTTTGTTTTGCATATTTTTGGTCATAACAAAGTTTAGACAAATATAATCCATCAATGCTAGGATTCCATGCCTACATAGTTCAAAACAGCTACTTTGTGAAAGAAAGTCACAAGAGAAGATTTTCTTGATCCCTCGAATCTTAACCTTTTCAAGTCTAGAGTCAACAATTATATATACCACATGCCCTCATTATCTGTATTAATCTCTTCCTCTTACATCCATACTTCCTTACTCAGTAACCCTCTATCTTGAATGGTTCATGGGCCTTATATTGGGTGAATTTTTATTTTAAAAAATCATCTCCATTCAGTTTGGGTCATAAAATTTTTGACCAGTATAAAATTTGGAATTACATTTACTGCAATTATTATTTTCCATTTTCGTCTAGCTTAAGCATTTTCATCCTGGGTATGATGATAAACTACATCCAGCAGCCAAGCCTCCTATCAGGTTGTTTTGAGGAGCATGAAACCAGCTTTTAATTGCTGTTTTTCCCAGGTCCACCTTGACTCAGGGTGGTAGCACCTGTCAGGGGGGTTCAGCTATGGCAATTAGTGAACCTCCAAACTGGGATCAAAATATGAAAATTTAAAAATGCAGTAGGAATATTACCAGCAATATATTTTCATAGTAAAAAAAGTAAATAAAAATTTGCCAAAAATACATTGGAAAAAATAAATTAGCAAAGCGTACAAGAAAATAAAATTTCAGCATTAAATGACCCATAAGAAGTTGATATGCCATTAAACAAACCAATGCATTCTGTAAAATTAGTATAATTGTAATTATTGCAATGCACAACAGATCTAAGTTTAACTGTTTGAATGGAGAAATCGGACAGCATAGTTTGTTACATTATCTTATGTGCAAATACTCTTCGGAAAGCTACAAATCCATCTCATTTACCCCATGCTATAGGGGAATAGTAGCACAGACAGGGTCCTATAAACTTTCCAGGTAACCAGACTTCTGCAGAAGAAATCCTCTACTTACCTTCAAAAAGGCTAAGAGTGTTTACCTGTCAATGCCATTGGCTTCATGATACAAAGTAAAACAGGAGTAAACTCATTCCAACCTTTATAACTTAAAACGGTTGATGGAATAACCTTGATGGAATAGCCTAGATGTGCTGCCTAAGGAATAGCATAACTGCTTTCAAATGCATTTCAAGTCAGTTTCAATGGACAAGACGCGAGCAAGAAAATTGATGAGAAGAAGAAAATATTTGGACATGTAATTTGGGGAATTTATAACAGTTTGCTTTATGTTTTGCAACATGTCTAGAAGGAGGAAAACTGAATTCAAACAAGCCTGGGCTCAGTTAAGCAATTTTGCCCAAGACTCACCACTACTGCTATGGCTGCAGTACATGTGGTGTTCCTATGACTCTAATGGGTTATGGAACTCATGATACAGTCTGTAGCAATAGCATTAATGTATTTATTGCAGCAATTTATTGAGGACAATAAACTTTAAGTATGAGCCTGATCTTTATAAACTTTCTGTCATACTATTAAATTACTCCGGTAACATCTAATTGTCTACTGCTGAATAACACTACATTATAAAAACATCATTAGTCACAATTAAAAATGTCATTGCATTTTATTTTTATTTATGTGGGGAATACCATGAAAAGAGTATTTGATTAACAGGGAAGTTTCAAGGAAAATGGGAGCAGGGATGGACACTTATACTTAGAATCAGAAAGAGAGAGTTGTCATTTCTGGGACACATAATGAGGGCTTGGGGAATGTAATACTTATGGGACATACTGAAAGCAAGAGGAATAAATGAACAGTGAATAACCTAACTAACATGGTTGTATAAATGGATGAAAGGGATTGAGAAGAGAAAATCTGAGACTCATGGGACATAATGAAGGTAAGAGAGACAGAGGAAATCAGTGAATAACCTAACAAACTTGTGTAAATGGTTGGTGTTGTAATATACCTATGGACAATATTGGGTATGTCCCCATTCACATAAATACAGTAGTAAATACTGTATGTGGGCCTGCAGTTGGAGATTCATTGTGGAATTCACTTGACTCACTTCTAGCAGTTGACTACTACTTCTATGCGCCACTGGCGAATCTTATATGTGTTGTTCATGTCCTAAGTATTATCATTCATTACCAACCTTCATGTGATTATTCAAATTTAGTAACCTTCCCTAGGTTACAGCAGTTGGTTGGTTGATTAGTTGGTTGGGTTTTATGGCATATCAACCACTGTAGGTCATTTAATGCCAAATTTATATATATATATATATATATATATATTAAATATATAGTACTAGTAAACGTATAGCTGGCAACATTATTTTTTTTCAAAAACGTATACAGCAGTTGCTGAAACAAGGATTAGAAGAGATAGGGAAAAAATATTGCTGAGAGCTACAAAGGACTGAATGTTGTGAAGACTCATGATCGACCACATCCTGAAGAGATGACAATTTTTTTTTATTTACTAATAGTTTACTCACTACAAGACCCAAGGGACAGTCAGAAAATGTTGTTAATAAATGAGATTATGATAAGGGAAGGGGAATGCATATTCTAATGACATGTAGCATAGATATCGATTGACCCTGAAATTGAAAAAAAAAAACAAGATTGTAGCTGTCAGAAAAGCATCCCCTTGGGCGTCTGTTCTACAAATCAATTGTTCTGGATAAGAAACTTGCTTCTTATCAAAGGGACACAAAAGGAATGGGGATGTTTTGCCACAGTAAACATGGCATGACAGGTGTGATCTGTAAAGGTATCAGCTGGTGGAACTAAATAATGTAACTGCCATGGAAATAGCGATAGAATAGTAAGATGCTAGCAATGTTTCATCTGTGGGATAAACGTTGCAGAGTGGAGAATAATTAATTACCCATAACGCCACATAAGTGCTTTTAAACTGTCGAAACTAGACAGCACCAGCCTATATATGGTAGAAATACACAATTCTTGGTCTTATTTGACTCTTGCAATGATAGAGCATGTCAGCAAAAGTTAAGAATTTTCTGGAAGGATAAAAGAAGCAACTATTCTTCCAGCATCTTTTGCAATAGCATTAATATACATATTCCATTTAATATTGGTGGTGAGTTTTTGACTCAGTGACTGTTCAAGGCAAGTATTTTTTGAGGCTAGGACCAGTCATCAGGATTAGTGAAGGCTTCGGCTCTATACGGTGGAGTAATGGATAGCAGCTTGGATTGAGGAATTGGAGACCTGAGTTTGAATTCCAGTCAGATCCATTACATTCATTTATCTGTTAATACCCTTGGGAAAGGTATGAATCCTCTTCCCCCCCCCCAGTTATGGGTAAATAGTAGGACAGACTCAGTTCTAGAGACCTTGGGTAGCAACCAGTCTAGGAGAAAGTAACTCTGAATTCAAAACTGTATGTAGTTCTGATGTAGCACATATTATACCCCTAAAACTTCAAGTTGGAGCCCCTAAGGCGGATCGTTTTTGCTTCATTCAAGTAGTTCCACTGATGGTGCTGGTACCAAACTTTAATGGTCCTGCTGTCCCTTTGGATCCATTGGCAACATGAAGCAGGGGGATATACTACATGGGCAACATCTTGTCCATGATACCATTCTGACCAGGCTTGATTCTACCTTACAAATGGGTGGGATCAAATTCATGGTCATTGATGACCGGCTGTGGCCTATATATATATATATATATATATATATATGTGTGTGTGTGTGCGCGTGGTGATGCTACTAGTTGAGTTTTGAATGTATTAAATGATACCAGCCAGTATTTTCTCCATTAAGCTGTATGAAATAGGTCAACTTGGGGATCAACTGCCAGGGTTACAGTCAACACAGCTAAGTGCTACAAAGGATAGAAAGCTGTGGAGAGCTATAACCACTAACGTCCAGGAGGGATATGGTACATCAAAGAAGAACATAGGAAAAGTACAAATTAGATAAGTTACAGGAATCTATACTTATGTGTAGATAATATTATAAAGAAAAAATGAACTTGAAGACAGTGTTATTAGTGTAACTAGTTTTACAAGCATCTTCAGACTACATAGGAAGAATTTGAAATCAAGCATGTGTTTACATCAGACTGTTGTCATGCCTCTTCAGGATGTCTGAGTTATCTCCCTTTAACACAACTCTTCAAGTTTTTTGTTCATCACTGCCTTTCAACTCACAACTCTATGGGTCAAGTTACAGGATTCAACCAATGCATTTATCCACTGGAGAGTTGAGATAACAGACACCCGGAAGAGGTATGGCACGTGGAAGTAGAACAATCTAACCCGGTGTACGGAATAAAGGGTTCGAATGAAAATTCCACACATCTGAAGAAGGCCAAAGCGTACAGCGGCCGAAACGTCATGCATATTAAAACAAAGACGAAGACAACAGTCTGAACAATGTAAATAGTGTAAATAGTTACAATACCTCATCTCAGAAATATTGACAGATATATATCTTTATAAAGAACAACACAGCTCAACATTTACGCGTATGCACATAGCTCAGAAAAGGAAATAAAACATAGGGTTAGCGGTAGTGCGTGTGTATGGGGGTGGGGGTACCACGTAATTGTGTGAAATTGCCGTTTTGCCCGGGGAAAGGAATCTCCCTCAGCGAGGACTACTGGATATGTTTTCTTACCGTATACTGTGACCAAGTCTACAAGAGAGAAAATGGGATTATAATCCTTCCTTTTATAGTCCTGATAGAAAGCCACCTAGTAGCGTTAAGCGAAGCCTGTTGTCAGAAAAGATGGGTTAATCACGCAGACAAAAATAAAGGTGGATTTACATATACATTTAGATTATTTCTCCACATTGTGATTTAAATGTTTTGGCTTGTTAATCTGACCACCGTAAAGATAATTCTATTTTGTAACTAAGTTCAACCTTTGAATTTGGTCCAGTCGGTGCTCAATGAGTCTGAAAATTTTTTTTTTCCTCGTGGAAGAACGAAATGTAAAAATTCTCCCAAGTGAGATAATACATTTTCTGATTAATCCAAAGCAATAAACTGATCTCTAACATTCTTGCGTAGTAAGTGTGAAATAATAACTCCCTTCACTCACTCGCTTAAGATCCGGAGGACTGAGGGGAAGAGGGAAAGGAATTCGCAAGCCTATGTGAAATTGTTTCTGAACCAATGAAAACCTTGCCTTCAAAGAAATTAGCCAATTAGCTGAGAAGAATATAAAGGAGTGAGCCTACGCGAATGTCTTTTTGATTTAAAACGAGGAGAAAAATTATATGTATGAATGAAGAGGGTCTGAAGTCGTGAAAGATATCATTACAGTTTCACGAGACCAGCGTTGAAGTTCTCGCCAATGCCAAATTACCCGCTTATTACATGATCGACATGCGGCACTCCAATGAATTTTTCTCAACAATTCAAGGAAATCAAGTCTTTCAAACTCTCTTCTACTTTTGAACGTATGCAAACGATATATCCCTTCAATGAGCAACGTGCATTCTTACCTTTTTCTGAAACATTTTTAATATTATTTTGTGTCAGATCATTTAATCGATTGTACGAATATTTCCTCTTCATGGCAATACGTTAAAAATACGGACATAAGAATTTTGATTTACTTTCCTTGAACAAGCTACTGATACTACTTCAAGTTGCAAATTCATGAACAAATTCCTTATCTTGGTTTGTTAAAATTAGCCGCGTGTCTCCTCATTAACGTCCTTCATTAATCTTCTTGGCGTGGGTAAATCAACTGTTCAATTTAACCTCGAAGCCCCACGTCACTACACTTGCAATTAAATGGTTAAGTCAGCTGAATTATGACAACTGATAAATTTTCAAAGAAATCAATAGAAGAAAAATAACAACATTTCGTGCATACGTCTGTCAAATGAAACAATATAATCAAAGTCTTATTTGATTTCTGTTAGGTCGGGGATAGTTTAGAACTGGCTGGTTTAGAGCAGTGATATATTATGAACGTAATGAGCTTATATTTACCGACTTCCCAGTCCCTTTTAAAAGAATTCCAAGTCCAAATTACTTTCAGCGTTCAGACAATTGGGTAAAGTTTTAGTTTGACTTGTTTTGCTATTAATCTTGTGTCACCATAAAACAGATTTTATTTGCATTTAACTAAACTTACATAACACTAACAGAAATGTTCTTGACGTTAAGCATTTATAATTTATTTTAGACGCTTAATTTAAAAAAAAATAACTTTATCATTATCGTAGACGCATGAAAGAAACTACAGGAACTCCTAGAAAAAAGTAGTAAAGATGGGGTTGAGTGGCTTTCTCATGAGCAGGTTATGAAATTAATTGACTTATTGGAGACAGAAAGCGTTTAGTTCTTGTGGCTAACAAGATAGAGGCAGCGATTATTAATTAGACCGTGTCCTGTTCCAACATACAAAACAATGATTAAGCAAGGCATTTAAACAAGTGAATTTAAAGCGAACAAGAAGATACAGATTTGTTCATCACCAAATAATTTATTTGGGTATTTTATACATTGTGTGGTGAAGAGAATAAGATAAGAAGGGTAAGTCCATATATACACATTTAAAAGGGAAAAGATGACATACACACATTTAGGTGTGTTTAATGAAAACATTTATGTGTGTTTAAATAAATCCCAGAAAATGAAAAAAAGTACAAAAACACACATTGAGGTGTGTAAATTAAATCCATGAAAATAGAAAAGTTTCAAGAGAAAACACACATTGAGGCGTGTTTAATAAAGCCCCTGGAAAGGAAGAAGTTCATAGACATGACACACGTTGAGGTGTTTAATAAAACCATTTGAAGTGGGGAAGTTCAATCCTTGGATTCATTGTTAAATCTACATCAGAAAAGCGTGAAATGTTTCAATGGATTAGTGAAGCAGTTGAATGACAATGCGTAATTCATTCGCCAACTGTCTTTGTTTGCTTTATGGTTTGTATTTATAGCTGCCCTTAAGCCGGTACTGGCTCACAAAAAAGTCCCTTGAAAATGCGAAGGAAACGCTGTCAGTGTTCGATTAATAATTTTGAATATTTTCAATGCTACCAGAAGTGCCATCACGTTGTCAAGACAAACACTCAGTTGTGGAACAAGCTGAGCAAAGCCTCCTCCACCTTGAGAAAGAGGGCTATTTATGGTGCCATAGAGCATTTCATTGTGCTCAAGTGGGACAGTCCATTGCTTGGGCTGTGATTGGCTGCTGGTACATGAGTGGAGGTATTTCTGTATAAATACCAGCTTGATTCCAGTCAGTTTGCGGGGTTTGTATTGAGTTACAACCTGCTTTATTTTTGTCTGCCAGCTGGACGCTAGCTGGGACCCTTACGCCGGTAAGTGTTGTAGTTCTATTGTTATTCTACAACACTAATGTTAGATGTGGTATTCAAACAAAAAAAAAAAGACATATGTTAGTTAATGTTTTTTATCATATAGTAAATCTGAAATTTCCTGTTTTTACTTTTTTGTGTGGAGCACCCTGTATTATAAAATGTGTATGTACCGTTGAACAGTATTTTGAAAAAAATCATTTTTCACAAAGGTATACTGTTTAGAATGAAATAAATATTGTTATGACAAATATTCATTATTTATATGCAGACTATTGTCTCCATTTTTGTTTTTGTTATCACAACGTTTCGGCCGTTGTGCTCTCCGGTTTTCATCAGGTGTATGCCGATCCGAGTAAACTAAATTCTAAACTGAATCCTTTATTTAATCTACGGGGGGATACTGTTATCGTCGTGTAAATAAGGATACCTTCTCATTCCATACATATATATAGACCAGTTTTTTTGTACAAAAATTATCACAAAAATGTTAAAATTTAAGGATTACGAATATTATGTACATGGGTCCACTTTTTCATACAACTATCCGGAAATGTATTAAACTTGTCCGGTCGTATATTAATCTTTAGGGTTACATAAGTCATAGCTGACCGAAAAGAGTTAAGATCTAATTTCCATAAGGTTATAGATTTTTTTAAAAAATGTATGCTTAGCGTACAATATTTAATCTTGGCAAAGTCGAGTGTTTTGTTCAAATAAAATTCCTTTTTTGTGATAATACTGGATTGCTGGCAAAATATGTCATGGTAAGATTTTTCCAGATTGTTTTATCATATCCTATCGGCACAACTACATTTTTTTTAAAGACAACTGGAAAAAAAAACCTTAACCAGTGTTGTTGTAAAAAACTGATTTAAAAAAAAGGCCTCAAAAGAAAAAAAAAAGAAAAATAAATAAATAAAGAAAGAAAGAACAGGGGATGCTTATCATCTCTCAGTTGTGTCTGTCTTCGGGCAGAGTGCGGCTCAGTTGTGGCTCTGGCCGCGGACAGTGATGTAGATGAGGAAAATAATACTTTGAGGTTTCCGGCCCTTGGGAACAGCTGCCCCTGGCTGCACCGTTTCATTGCACTCGCTGTCAAGGTCAGCGCAACTGACAGGTTTGGGTAATTTTTGTACTTAACCTGCGTGTACGCGCTTGGGCCCACACGTTAAGCCTGGCCTTGTGTCGTATCCTGTCGCACTGGGGAGATACGATATTTTCTGATTTTTTTTTTTTTTTTTTTGCTAACGCAACGTTTTATTTTTTAAAAATACTAGAACCATGCATGCACTTTACGTAAATTGAAAATGGCGACTCTAGCTGGCAGGAAAGACATCGTGGCCTTTTAGCCACGGCTAATTTAGAATTTCTTGGTCTTGTTTCGCCACAGTTAGAAACTAAGAAAAAATATTTATGAATTCAATAACAACCTTAATTAGGTAAGATGGAGAGCAAAATATTACTCTGTGCTGCCAGTTTTATGAACTGAAGCATTTTTTCATTTTTTTTTTCTTTTGAGTTTTAAAAATCTACATAGCAACACTCATGGTAAGTTATCTTGTATTCCATAAACTTGTACGAAATTTTATGCCCGTCCTGATTCGTTTTCTGTTTGAGTGCAGCCACTCACGTACTTATATTTTTAACTCATTTTAATGTTCCATTTCTAAAAGATTACTCTTCGTTTAGCAATTCTAGACCACACAGACCAATACGCTTGAAGAACTAGAGTGCTTTTCATGCTATACTAACGGCGTCTACAATAGGATTCAACTCAGCCTGCTGAACAAAAATGTCTTCTCACTATTAATTTGGCAGGCATCGCTCAAATTCTAAGCAGCTGTTTCCTGGACAACAATGGCAGATTGTGAAGAAATGATCTCGGAACATAAGCATTGTTCACAGCAGAGTGGGTTGAAAATAACTTGGATGCGGCACAAGGCCATAGTTAGGGAGTCCTCAGTGAGGATCGGTTTATTTGTCTTTTTACGGCTTATCAACCTTTTGCGGATTATTTAAAATCACAAAATACTTTAGATTGTAAGAATTTTCGGAAGAGAATAATGATTTACAGATACAGTGTAACCCGGATATAAGAGACCCGGATATAAGAGAGATTTTCTCTGGTCCCAAATTAGAGCCTGTGTTAATGTATATAAATTAGACCAAACACGGATATATGAGAAACCCGGATATAAGAGACTTCTTCTCCGGTCCCGACAACTCTCTCGGTTTACACTGTACATGTTCTAGTAAATAGTCTACAGCATGGGGGAGAAGAGGTGGATGCATATCTTTCGCAAGGTTATTTGCGCGTTAGTAAACATACCGAACCCGCCTGGAATTGGAACTCGACTCTTCAATTTCAAATTCTGAGCCGTTATCCTTTGCACCACCCACACATCCAAGCTTGCAGCACCTGGTATTCTCAAGTGGTCACCCATCGACGTTGCTTAACTTCGATGATCGTACGAGAACCGGTTTATCACCGTTATATAGCTGTAAACCAAGTGACGATCGAACTCACTACTTAGTCGCAGTTGATGTAGCGAGACAAGCTTGCTAACCATTACATCACGTCGAAGTGCCAGAGTTGGTTGAAAATAGAAAGAAACTGTGTAAAAACAATGTGATTTAGAAGAACTGAAAATGTTCCTCTGTCGGAATTAACTCCTTAATTTACTAATTGTACACTAGGGCACGCTCTCCCTACACTATAAATACTGGGCGATTTCTTACCTCGTTCTCTTTTTCATTTCTTCATTTTCAGTGAACCCATCTACAATGTAAGCTCTCGCAGAAGATTGCGTCTCGCCACTTGTGGGAGACGCCATGAACATTACACACACACATACACGTACGTACGAAGATTCACCAAAATACAAACTCTTTACGTTCACACACAAACACAAATGTTAATGTCTATGCCCACTGTAAATTTTGTCCTTTAATACATATACTTGTTTGTATCTATATATCGGTCTTGTTGGTTTTCTTTACACTTCTTTATGGTGGGTTCAGTCTCTGAGTCCGCCATGTTCTTGTAGTTGACCTTCTAGCAGGAATAAACTCACGTGTTCCTAATTTAACACGTAAACCACATGGTCCGCTACACCTCCAAGAACAAGAAAAAATAACGAGAGAATAAAAAATGAGCAAGAGATCGTAGGAACCGAAACAACAATAGTGATTTACTAAGCATAGCGTAGATGTGGCACAAAACTGCAAATATGGTGCACCAAATGAGGATCGAACTCATTACATAGTCGTAATTGGTTGAGCGAGAAAAGCTTGCAAACAGTTACACCACGTTAAAGTGCTCCCGAAATAGCAACAAAAAATAAACAAGAAGATAGATAATTAATGTGGTTCCCCTAAACAGACATATAGTCATGTGACTTAAGTATAAAAAGCCTTGTGTTTTCAAAAAAAAATTCTGTCTTTTCTGAAATATTGAGATTTTATTTTTACGTCTTATCAACTTTTCTGGTTTATTTTATTTAAATCTGAAACATTTTGGATTCTAACTATAATTCTTCATTTTTTGTGAGTGAATATTACATTAACAATTTATAAAGTGAAGACAGAAATAAAGACAAGAAAAAAATGGTTTCTGAGTCGGAGAATTGCACATTTTTCCGGTTAAAAAATGAATGCTTCGAAAATAAATATTTAACATTTTTCAACCAACGGGTCGCGTTCCCGCCAACAATAATAATAAAAAAAATTGCTTCGTGATCCTTTTGATGTGCATTTAAGCAAAGTTTCCGGAGCGACAAACGGTAACAGGTCTCGATGTTCTACTTGTAATTCCCTTACACATTCACTCGTCTTCCTCTCCAAACTACGGAGCACTTACACTTTCCTCTTCATTTTAATTTCTCTCTCTCTCACACAAACACACATGAAGAAATCACATTTCTTTTCATCTTAGAAAACAATTACAAGGAAATGACTTTATCCTTACAAATAGAACTTTAACACTCAAAACGCTAAGAAAAATTTTGTTGTAAAAAACAAAAACAAAACACGAGTATCTTATATTTTTATATTTAAACAAGTTTTTCGTTGTTGTGTGCAGATTTAAATCTGCCACAAATCTTTTGAGAATTAACAATGATATTTTTCCACCTATTTAATAGCTAGCCGGGAGAGAAGATGGATTCACAGTCACACCTTTCCCATAGATATTGACGTGTTAGTGAATCTAACGAATCCGACGAGATTTCTCG
The DNA here is from genome assembly GCA_903632075.3 of Acanthosepion pharaonis. Classification (NCBI taxonomy): domain Eukaryota; kingdom Metazoa; phylum Mollusca; class Cephalopoda; order Sepiida; family Sepiidae; genus Acanthosepion; species Acanthosepion pharaonis. The sequence goes on along the minus strand of CAHIKZ030000084.1, from coordinate 1,060,334 downwards.
TTTCCGGTCTGCTATCTACCACACGACCCGCACATTCTTCTCTGAACACAGCTGCTCCTAAGATGTAATTCAACCAGAACCGCCAAACATGTACACACACACAGAGATTCTAAAGCGTGTAATTTTTTTACGTTGTTTTTAACAAAAGATGTTTGTTTCTTTGTTCGTCTTTTAATGCGAAAATTTGGGCTGTCACTGCTTTTAGTTATGCTATAAGTAGTGACCGCAGCAAGAAGAGAATTTATTTTAGGAAAGAGGGTGAAACCAAAGCTAGATGGGTGAGATAATGATTTTTACTCACAACCTACCAGAAGTGAGAAGATACGAGCCTGTGCTACATTGAATGTAAAAAAAACCGGTAACCTTACCACAAAGGACAAAATCATTTTAGATAGTTGGGAAGGATGAAAGGACCAATCAAATTCAGATAAAATTTGATTCAAACAGTTGTCGTTGGGAGCTGATCAAAAGTATAAAACCTCTATTTTCTGAAACTTCCTCACGTGTCAGTCACAAGCGGCCGACATTCGGAGAACCAGACACATTATCCAAATAGACCAAAACACAAACTCATTTGATCACAGTAATCTCTGCCACTTAAATACACATCTTGCCAGAGACCAAACAACAATCTCAGTCAGCTAATAGAAACTTTGTCACTCAATATTTTTCCTCATTTTTCCAGTCTGGTGCTATTAGCGTTATAAAATGTAATTATTTGTCCTTGACTCAGCCATAACTTAACCCCATGTGAAAGGGTAAGAAATGCGTCATGTGACAGTTTGGCTTGGTGCGCGAATTCTAAGTCGCTTCGCTAAACTGGAGATAACCCTTGAGAACGACATCACATCTACTCCAGACATTCCGTTTTCTCTCAACATTCTTGGCGGAGGTCACATCACCTGATGCAACATACGACAAAGTCAACTCACCGGAAACACCGCATTTCACTTTTCTAAGTTTTCAAATATGCATTTGGTCCGTTGCCTAAGCAAACTATTGTCCAGCTATCGTTTCTCTACATAAGATTAAAGTGTTTTATCTCAAATTTTATGCATATGTCCTTGTTTTTATTCACTCATGCAGATATCAAGGATATAGCAATACTTGGGAGATTACTCCTGTCTGCCAAGGGACTTCTCTTCATGCCAGCTAAGTGTATAAAATAGTATAAAAGAAAAGGATACAAATTCTCCATCTCTTCCGTCAGTCCTCGCCCATAGGATGCCGTAAGGACGCGATGTGTTTCGTTTCTCTTTCATGGAATTTATTATTCAATTAACTATGTGTCGCATGAAACACAATACTATGACTAAACTTTTTTACCAAGATTTTGTAAAACAAAAAATTTCAAAAATACTTTCATTCATTTGTGAATAAGTCCTGAAAGTTTCATTAAAATCCGACAATTATTTGATTTTTACAGGAATTTCCAAATTAATGTGTTTTTCACCGGAAAAAAAAGGGAAAAACACTTAATTATAAATTTAAGTCTCTCGCTGATGTAAAAAAGAAAAAAAAACGGATTTTAAACCAAGATTTTGAATGCGTTAGAAAGACTTTTAAAAAAGGTAAAAATAATTAAAATACTTTGGGTTTTCCTCTAAATAATAACACTTTGACGATAAAACTTTGTTTTATTAAGTTTGGGGCGTTTTTTCATCATGCTATGCTGTTATTTTAGCAAAACAGTGGAGGTACCAATAACTACCACCTATTAAAAAAAATAAAAAATAAACAAACCCTCGTGCTACCACAATCATATTGTAAATGCTGCTTGTATATTATGTTGAAGAGATTAATGTGGCTGCGTTTTGAAGAGAATTTAACATTTATACATTATTGAATCAAGGAAAAATAACGAGAGAACAATTTTGTTTCAACGATAAAATATATATTAAAATCAACAAATACAAAACAATTTTGTAATGTGTGAATATTAAGGAAAAGAAAGTAGTTTCCCTTTATCTGTTAGCTTGAAAGATAAATTGTAATTAACTATGTTGAAATAGAATGTTGCATTCAGAAAATCATACAGTTAATTCAGTTGTGTCCTATTTGTATAACTAACAGTTGGTTTGTAACTTGGCTTGTTCACAGAAAACAAATGGTGAAATGTAATTCAAGTTCTGTGTCTGTGTGTGCGTAGTGAGTAGAATCAATAGTCTGTGTAGACGCGTGTGACTTGCTGGGTTCTACTGTCTATTTTTAGAACAAAACACTGCTTATATCACTATTGGTAGGCTCCAGGAAACAAAGGCGGGAGAATTGAACGAACACAGAAAATATATGATTGGGTGAAAAATTAACCAATCAGTGATTTTCTAACAAAAGCATGTTTGTGAAATTCACGGCAGAAAAGTTCAGTGTGATGACTGCGATTAGTAAATTGTCCTGTGGTAAACAGTATTTATTATTTAACTAATCACAGTTGAGAAAACTGTAGGCGTGGCAAACGTAGTAGTAGTAGTCACTACAATATCACCGCTACAATCTATTATATAATTCCTACCAACAGAAAAAAAATATCCCTTTTCAACAAACCGATTACCGCTAAAAATTGGTAACCTAAGGTTATATTGGAATTGTAAGATACTAGCCATTCTAGCATCCCTAAAACACATAAAATTTCAACACATACACGCGGGACTAGTGCAAGTTTCTCGTGGGTTCCCACCAAATTTATGATACGAAGTCTTCACTCTAGTATATCTCAATAGGTTTCAATAAATATAGAAAGAAAGACTCGAAATGAAGAACTATGATTTTATACTGACAGGAAAGATAAACACTTTACACAACATAGATGAACAATTCAGTCAGTTAGAAAAATTGACAATAAATACAATGTACCTAAATACAAATTAGAGACATGTCATGTTTTGCGGCAATTTTTAATACCAACCTGAGATTTTTCTTGTTAAAAAGTTTTTTTTTTCAACACATTCAGCATTATGGATAAAAATAGTGAATTTTATATAGTATTTTTTGAGGCTTAGCATGGGCAAAACAAATTCATCGATTTGAAGAAAAAAAAACAAAACAAAACAAAAAAACAGAATTACATAAAAATCCGCATTTTTTTTTATCCTTTAATAGTCAGTTTTGCTTCGTTTAATTTATAGCGTAGGTAAATGTAGGTAGAAAAAAATGAAAGATAGCGAGGGTCGCAAAGCACTGCTTGGGGCCCCTAATCAGGCTTGTCTACACTCGGTCGGGGGTAGTACGTTCTGACCCTGTACACACGCGCGCGCAAAAAAATTCTGAAAACACTCTTGAATTTCAAGAAAAGGTTATAAAATAAGTCCTCTATTAAACCAGCAATCTCGCCAGTTTTAAAACGATGTCCAACTGAGGTCCTTACAGCTTAACACCATGTTCAGTGACACATCATCAACATCGGCTAACCTTCTTGCTAATTTCAAATTTGCATCCTTACACGCACTAATAACTTTTCAACTGTCTTAAGAACCTTCTTAAAATAACTTATCCACTTGATAAACTTAGATAATTTTCAACTTACACAAGTTTATCACAAACGTTCTTTATGCTGAAAAACTACGTTCACTGAATAATTCAATTTTCATCTTCAACAAATAACGTACATTTATTTTCATCCATGTCTAATATGTAGAGACTTTGATATAGACTTTTCTTTTCATATTGTGAACAAAGCAGTAAGTTGCACAAGTTAAACATAAAACTATTTTTTTGTTATTGTTAATACATATTGTTTCGTTTTTAAGTATTATACTTGACGTGAATTCGCCTAAGAAGGAAGCATCAGCTTTTCAGCAGCAAGACTACCAGTTACTCTGACTAATCAATTTTAGAGTCTACGAGAGGAAGACAATATTTTAATCAAGTTTCTTCTTGCATACATACAAACATCAACCAACGTATTTGGAATCACTGTGGAATTTTTTTGTGGAACCATACAGGGGGAGGAAGAGAGAAAGGATGTAATTATGTATGTATGCATGTATGTATCTATTTGGATAGATACATACATACATAATTACATTCTTGAAAATCGCAGTAGCCATTTGTTTAACAATGTGGTTGAAGTAAGGCATTTCTGTTTTCAAATGTAGCACTGGCTTGCTTAAAAGGGTATTAAAGAAAGGGTACATGCTTTCAAATATAGCAAGGTGGTTTGGCCATCTCAGGTTGTCAGCTGACTGCATTTCTGCTCTAGTTATATTACAATGATTGCAATATGCAATAATAGAAAAAATTAATGCATCGATTCTGATTTAGGATGATTTTCCATTTCGTTATATACATATCTAGAGATCCGTTTTGAAAGTGCTACTTTGATTCTAATTGGGTCACAACTTTATATCCTGGTTGTGAAAACTTTCTGATTGGTTGGTCAGATCATGGCTTTATGACCTGGTGATTCTCAATACACATCTATTTTTAGAAATAGTGAAATTTTAGTTGCCTTGTTATTATTTATTTTTCTATCACTACATAACTATCATGTAAGCCTCAGACAAATTCTCTAATTTGAGTGAAATTTGTAATAGAATTCCTTTACAAATCTTCCATGATGCTTGATACAATTCACCCTTTTAAAATAAATCCATATTTCATAAGAAACATATTTATGTGTAAAATACAAAACAAAAAATGAAACACGTAAAGACCTGCAAATGGTTATGAAATATGAGTTGGACTATGCATATATAATTGCTTTGGAAATATGTATGAACTACAGGAATTTAAGAATGCTCTGACAAGGCATATTCTTGCAAAGTCGTATACTATTAAATTAAATTGAAACTCGTTCTGGAGGAGAAATACAAAGCGAAATTGCTGGTCAATAATGATGAAAGATTACACTGTGTAACCTAGTGAAATGAGAATAATTTGACAATAAATTGTGGGATCATTATGAAATAAGAAAGAAAACCAGAGAAAAGTCTTAGAAAGAATGACAGAACACCCACAGTCAACAATGTTGGAAAAATTTTAGTTAAAGATTCTTGGAGAGAACTCTGTCCCGATAACTTAAGACATTGTGCTTGCACAACCACTGATGGATTTCAAACAGTTCTGTCACCATTATTTCTCCAAAACTAACATATGGTTTTCAGCCACCTTCCAATTGTAGCACACTGTAGAATCATCTCCAAGGTCAATATTATCAAGAAATCACCTCCTTGACAAATCAACCATTATATATATATATTTCTCCCAAAAAATTCATGACTTGGTATTTCATGCCAGATGCAATCTTTAGGTGTTGAGTGTATACTAGTACACATTCAGCACCTGAAGACTGTGAATGGTGTGGGATAATATGTATATTTATTAATATATATCCTTTATAGCTCTGCTATATAATATAGAGCACTGTTTCAATAACACCAGCACTTTATATGCAATTCATATTATATATATATGTATGTATGTCTGTCATTCTCAGACAGTACTGTTTTACTATATCACAGCTCCTCAGTGTGACTAGACAACCAAATGCCTCAAGCCCGGATTAAAACCTAACCAATTTGGTGTCAGTCAGAGTTTCTACCACTGAGCTATTCTCACTCAACAGAATGAGTCCGCCAAATTCAGTGTATTGATTTTACAAACGTAATCAAATGACAAGCAGCCATAGTGCTCCATTCTCTGAAGAGCTTCGCATTTATGCAGGTGACCATTGTTTTTAGAATTAGTTTGTCATTCAACAGTGCTCAATTGAAAATATATTTTCAAGAGCTATGAATGAATGAATTCTTCATCTAACATTATTTTTTGTTACTATAAAATGTTATTTTGTAGTGAGTACATGTGTTTGACTACCAGTGGTTTCCCTGATGAAAAAAGGGGATACAGATTCAATTCCTGTTGGAGATACAATTTTTCTTTAGTATAACTTCTCAATCTAGGCCAGTTGTTTTTAATTTCATGGTTTAAGAATATATATATATATATATATATATATATATATATATAAACAAACAGGGATAGTAACTCAAACATGTGTACCTATACCCATTAAAAAGTAATGTTTATGTTAATGATAAATAAAACTATTAATGATTTATCTTCTGATTTCGTTTTGCAGATATAGATCCACACATCAGGGAAAAAAATGTTTATTTTAGACATTTACTAAATTTAAAATTTGTTCTGTCTCAAAGATATTATAAAGTAAGATAATTTGATTTGATGCATATTTGATTTATGCATATTCAATAATTTTACCATTATAGAATGGAGTCTGTATAAAAATCTTAAGTACGTAAATGCTGTAAGTGTTTATAAGTTTGTTTTTTTGCAGTTGGTTTTTTAAGGTTTTGAATCTGAAATTTTTTTCTGTATATTTACCTTAAGAAAGCAGTATACCTTCCATTTTAATCCTTTTATAAAATTTAGTTTTGTAATTTTGAAGATTTAGTGTAGGTATGATTTTATTTTTGCTTATTTTTAATGATTAACTAAAATTATTTGTATCCTTTAAAAACAGACTGAAATACATTATTAATGTTATAAAATATGATAACTGTAATATAACAATAATGGAGAAAATGCAAAAACCAGCAAAAAAGGTGCTTAACTTTTAAAAATATATGGAAGCTATTAGTAATAACAACAAAACACTTTGACAAATAACATACTGGCAGATAACTCTTAACGCAAGCAAGATTTTATAAAAACAGTGCTCATTATAAAAACATATAGCACTATATATTGTTTCTGGAATGGAAAATATTATCATTTTATTCTTCCTGTTTGTGAAGTACTTACATGCCTTGTGTCTCTTGAAGCAAAAGGAAATTGCCAGTCCAAAAGTCAAAAGGAAAAGAGATGTTCAAATATCATGCCTCCTGTGATTATTGTCGGAGGCAGTAATCCATCAAATACTCCCCTTCAATTAAAAGAAAATATTTTTCAATAGCAGGAAGTACTTGTTTGATTAGTACTCCCTGACAATAATCACAGGTGATGCAATATTTGAAAGGTTCTTTCTCTTTTCCCTTGTGTCTATTGGAGTGAAAGAAAACATGTTGCTGGTCTAAAAGTCAAAGGGAAAAGAGTAAAATCCTTTCAAATATCACAGCACCTATGATTATCACCAAGAAGTGGTAATCCAATAATATATATATATATATATATATATATATATATAATGTACTTACACTCTCTATAAAACAGGGATGTCTACTTTATTCATTAAATATAACATTTAAAGTCATCAGAAATAATATTTTGTTATAAATAAAGTCCATTAATTCCTTAGAAATTACTTTGTTTACATTTTGGATATAAAAAGAAATTAGCCAATATGGGCCCCTGAAAAGCCTGAACAGAAGATGTGCATTTCTTAAGTAGGGTAACTGAATTTAGTATTTCATTTTGGAGATTAGTAATTGTAAATATACTTGTATTATTTCAACCTATTCTTCTCATCTTGGTTGATATAGATGCTATTATAAATATGTTTCAAGCCAGTACCCCTGGTCACCATCAGCTGCTCATTGTTTGGCTGATATGGAATATCTGTTAATTATTGTTATTTTGTCTCTGTGATGTCAGTTATTATTTATTCCTGATAAACTGGTGTGTCACTACCTGATCCAGGGATTGAACTCACAACCTCTAGATGACACTAACATATGTATAATCAACTCTTATATCCACTACTGATCTCTGCTTAACATAACAGTTGAGAAACAGGAACTAATATACCTGACTAGTGAATAAAATCAATAGCAGAACAAAACAAAGAGCTTTGTTAAACAAGCCAGATTTATTTAAAGAGAAAAAATAACTAGATATTGTGAAGAGTCATTACTCCTCTCATCCTGAAAAGATATGATATATAAAATAATTTTGTGTTTTTGAATTCATTCAGTCATAAAGGAATTAGTGCATGACTACAAAAATATAGCATTATATTTATTTAAAATAAATTGGAGGACCTTCAAACTATTATAGGATTATGCCACTTTGTCTCTCAGAGGACTTTTCATAATGCTTGATAGGTAGCATTGTGAGGAACGAGAAGACTTACCTCACGCAAAGCAAATTTGGTTGACGTGTCAGATCAAAAGATGTTGAAAGATCACGAATAGCATTAAAATGGAAATGGATTATTCCGAAATTCCTATCTCGCAGACAGACATACAAAGAAAAAAAACTAAAAATTCAAACCACCTTGAATTTATAAAATAGCAAGTCTTGGGCAAATGAGAAGTCTCATTTGCAAATTTTAGTTGCCCCCAATGCAAGCATAAATAACAAGTCTGTGAGGAAAATGGTAGAACTTTTGTTGGTGTGATGGCAAACGTATGTTACTGACAAGAACAAGAGAATAAGGAATAGGTCACTCGTGACAGCTCAGTTGGTAGAGCAGAAGATGGGAGAAGAAAGCAAGCACTTTAATCCATTTTAGTCATCGCAAACAACGGGTGAACTGAATTACCTACAAGCATTGTGTAAACCAGTATAAAAGAAAATGACTCAAACATTCCATCTTTTACTGCTGGATATCATAGTGAATAGATATGTGTCATTTCTCCTCCAATGAGTGACGTGTCATATTCAGCACTATACTATTACTAAACTGTTTCTAATCTGAACAACAAAAAAAAAAACTCCATATAACCACAATAATATCACCACTACAACTTATCACATAGATATAACTTCTCCTTCAACAAAAATTCAACATTGATTACTTCTGTAATGAACTGATAATTTAATGCCAACCTGTAATTCAGAATTAAGCTAATTCCCAAAATAATTGAAAGAAAAATGGTCAAAGATTGGTGACTGATCTCTCTTCTGATCTTGCACAAACTACCCAATGGGGTAAAAACTGGCTGATTATATTCAATGCCTCAAAAACCAAGCTAGTTACATTCCATCATCACCAATCTGACCCTGAACTACCACCAGTCAGGATGAACAGAGGTCCACTTGGGGAAGCACTGTGCCTTGAACGACTGCTTGGCCTCAAACTCACACCAGACCTGAAGTGGAACTCATACATATGATCCATTACTAAGGATGCAGATAAAATGGTTGGCTCTCTGTATTGCTCCAGTAAGTACCTGACTCCACCTGTTATCCTCTACCTTTACAAGAGCCATATCAGGCCAAAAATGGAGGACTGATGTTATATTTGGGTGAGAGCTGCCCAGACCTCACTCTTCAGCTTCAATAGAGTTCAAAAGTGTGCTGAGCCCTTGTGGGTGGCGAATTATTCTCCAACGTTTCTGCCACAGGGAGGATATGGCAAGCCACTTGCTGCTCTACCTCTACTTCCATGGGAAGTGCTCTGATGAACCACATTCCTTGGTCCTGTCAATGCAAACCTTCACAGCAAGAACACATCATGCCACTTACATAGTAGCAAACCACCCACACATTCCCTCTATATTCAATTGGTGAGAAGAAAATTCCACTTGAGCAGTTTTTTCTTTTGAACCACTGCCCTGTGGAACCAACTCCCGACAGGATATTTCCGTGATCGCTACAATCTTAACCTGTTCAAGGCTAGGATTAACCATTATATTCCACTCCGATACACATAAATGGCCTCCAAATGTAACCCTCTACCTCGAGTGGCCCTCAGGCCTTGTAAAGGGTGAACCTCTCTGTAAAAAAAGAAATTTTCTTTTTGTATTTCAAATTGTTTTAATGTCATAATTTTGCAGAATTGTAGTTAAACCAACAGTATATTAAATTTTTTTTTACTGAGCTTCCAAATAGTTTATGTAAAGCCTTGTTTAATTTTTTCACTATTATAGAATACTGGATAGCAACTGGTTGGTCAGGATACATATTAAATTCTGACAGTGGTGTATTGCTTTTAAGTCTTGGATATAAGACCAAAACAGTGTAAAATTGGTAGTGTACCACAAGAAATTTGTAGCACCCAGATTCCACAGACAGCCTAAGACCACATATGGCAGAATATTAAATCAACAAGTGGGCATGCAGTAACCTTCAAGTTCTTCCTCCCACTAGTTCTTAGAATCAATGCTACAATATCTATTCTTCTCATATAATAAAAAAATGAATAAGAAAGAGAAACCATCTTTTTTTGATACAGTCTATGAAGTGGTGTTGTGATTTAAAGGGCTGAAGCAAGTGGTGACATGAAACAAAACACTAGGCTATAAAAATGGGAGGTATAAATTTTCTTGATCCCTTTATTCAAAAAGTTTTTAATCATTTCATTCCAAGCAAAGCAATGAGGCTGTTGGCATTGCTATGAGTTTGAATTTGTTATCAGTAGGTTTTTATATTAAGATGGTTAGTTTACAGGCATGTTCACCATATTAATCCACAACAATATAGAATATAGACATTCAAAAACGAATCAATCACAAGCAATTGAGTAAGAAACACCAATTATAAGATTTCAATAAAACAACATGCATTTATGTACAATTAATATGCAATTTGAAAACTTGTTTGATAATGCAAGAAATTGACCATTGGTAAATTGGATTTCTTATAGATTTACATTTTTCGAAATTGTTCAAGTTTTTAAGAACTGGTCAAACAGAGTTAAGTGTAAAATATTATTTATACAGAAATTTGTGTAGTTTGTATGCGTGAATAAAGTATGAGTTTAATTGTCTAAATTCTCCAGAGTTGTTTACCTTGGATTGTTTAGTTATTTGATTGAATATTTACGAATACTTGTCAGTAGTGAGTTATTATCACTTTTTAGTATTGTAAGAAATTGCTCCTGGTAGAGCGAAATGTGTGGGGGGGGTGATGAGTCAGAGAAATTTGTGCAGCAAAAATGTAGTTTGTTATGATTTTTACTGGCGTGGATTTGTTTGGCACTTCTCCAGGATGAAATTCTGACTGCCTGAATTGATCTGAACGCTTCCTTTTATTTTGTTCTGGAAGTAGGGATCGGTTCCAAACGGCTAGGCGCGAAAAGATATTTCGTATGAATTTGCTACAGTTTGAGCCAATGAAAAGTCTAGTTTACTGGAACTAGGGTGTTGATTGGTTAATAGGCAATTTTGTGGTAGTGTATTATTCCGGAGTGGTGAAAAGGTATGTATGGACTATTCCATCAAGATCACTAAGATTTAAGGGATTACTGAATGTGAAAGAATATAAGAAAAAGAAAAAATATTAAGAAAACATCAAAAGAATGGGAATTAAAAAGACAAAAGATAATGATTGATATTATATTTAAATTTTTGAAGATCAAAGTTGACTGGAAGAGAGTTTACAAGCAAGAAATGTAAGGGAAGAAACTGTTAGCATAAAACTTATAGTTACATCTAGCAATTTCAACTGTAAAAAAAAAAAATAAAAAAATAAAAAATTGAATGCCAACACAAGAAAGTGTAGGGATGCAGAAAGCAATTATCTCCCTTCTTACAAGACGAATTTGCTAACATCCTCTAGGGTCCTGAAGGTCACATAACATCACTGCCTGTGAGTGACAATAGTTAGTAGCTGATTTATAGTAACTTAGCAAATGAGCAAAAACTCTGTGGTCGAAGAACATGAAAGATATATCTTGAGCTGGCCATGTTCCTCTTAGAAACATTAAAAGTAAGACTTTCTTTATATTTGTCCTTTCATACTGCTTGCTTTTTGCTATGGGACCTTACCCATAATAACATAATGGACTATTCCATACATAATAAATACTGCGCCTCAAGTGGAAGCAGAGAGTTCAGTCTGAAGTCAAGTCCGTCAGGAGTCTGTCAATCAGTCAGAGCGAGTGAGTCAGTCAGTCAGTCGAGTCAGAGGCAGACCGAAACAGAGTTGTGTTTCAGACAATTACTACTAAACCTGATTGTTTGTACTAACACTTTCTACTTCTCTGTATATATTCCTGTTTGTAATATATCTATGTTATTCCATATCCGTGTTCGAGTTCTTCTTTATTGGTTCTACCTTGGACTATCACCGTGGTACAAGGACCTGGACCATAACACTTTTTCATGTGTGTTTTCACTTTTTCTGTGTGGGAAAAATTGTGATAAATATAGATATATTTGTGTATAACATATTTAATGAAAATTTTTGCTGTATATGAAATGTTTTCAGGCATAATTCATTTTGGAAATTAATTGTTTTTGTGTTATTCTAGTTCTTTCTTCTGCTGTGTTAAGGTGTTAGTATATCACAGATAGAGTAATGTCTGATGTGGGGCTTGGAGAGTGGAGAAAATCAAAATATTTCTTCTCACTTTCTACGCAACTTGATTAAAAGGAAAAGTAAAGAGTAGTTTTAATGAGGCACTGACTTGAAAGGCATGTTGGTAGTTAAAGTAAATTTTAAGATTTTATTTTTTAAACACCATTTGAAAGTACAATTAAATTTGAGCAAATCAATTAGTGAGGCTTTTCTAAGAAAAGGTTTGTTTCAAGTGAAATTTGGAGACCTGCAATTTTCTTGAATTGTTCTGCAGAATAAAATGCTTTAAGAAAAGAACTAAACAAAATACATTATGTACAGTTAGGCAATCAAAGTTTATAGAGAGTTTAGCAAAGTTAGATAAAGGTGTATGCATTTGTGAATACAATGATTCTTCCTTTATTTTCTTTTATACTTGAAATAGCAGACTATTTAGTGAATACTTTTGCATAGAAGGTTACTGAAAATTTCACTAAAACAGTGAAATGCTGATTTGTTGCTGATTGAATATGATGTCAGAAATAATTAAAAATCATGTAGATTTTATTGCAGCAGTCTGTTTGGATAGTCAAACATGGCTGCTGCTTGATGACTTAACTAATGTAGCATTTTTCAAACTTTTTCTTTTTACTGTGACCGACAGCAAGAACTATATTTTGCATTGTAACCCATTATACCTAGTTGTAATAATTCAAAGACAAAATCTGTTCACTGAGTTCATTTATTTAGCATTGACAATTTATGTTTATTTCTTATGATCTGTACATATTGGAATTGCATGTATCTATATGTGTTATCTATTTGTATGAATATAAAATTATTATATCTAGAAAAACAAATTTAAATGAAATTCCAAGACAAAGGTAAAGTAAATAATAAAAAAATATCACTTAGTGAAGTACAATATAAACTTACCTTTGTGAAAGACTAGTGATGATTTATGCATGCTGTGGAACATTTGGTGTTATTTATATTCTGCACTTTATTCTCACTTGCATATTTTTGTTTTTTTATTTTCTTTTATTTTTTGTTATAAGCCACTGAAGGATTGAGACCCACAGTTTAAAAAAACGTGATCTAATGGATACAAGACTGTGTTTTCTAGATTTGGAAATTAACTCAGGAAAGCATATTTTTAACAGCTTCTGATTGATCTATAAATAAACATTTTTTTTTATGGGTTAAATTTTGTTTGGGTTGAGGATCGTAATGTATTGGCACTGAATTTATATTTGTGAGGAAAACATGCTGCCTGAAGCTGGAAGTAGTTGAAAAAGTTTTTATTTCAGTTCAACTTCAGATGTGGCATGATTAGCTTCCGTTTACCTCCTCAGACGAAGTGAATTAATACGTTTATCTACAATGGTGTAATAAGAAAAATAAATTTGGAGAAACAGGCCAACAAGTCACAAGTTTAAATTCTTCAGGTGAATTGCAAAGTAGAGGTAATTTCTTCTGTCATTTTATACAGAGGAATTTATTAATCAAGTGTGTAAGAAGGCAATATCAAAATGCTAGGTAGAATGGCGTTGTTACTCAGAGAAAATTACAGAAGATATGATTGTCTGGCGAGAACATTAAGGTGCATGATTTTAATGAAGACATGAAAGTAGCTTGAGAAAGTGAAATGGTTGTGGAAAGAGATCAGAAAATATTAAATGGGGATGGAGTTCCAGGGTAAGACCACCAAGACATGTAAGATCGATTTGTCACCAGAATATGGAGACAAAGGTGGGAATAGTTTTGGAACAAACTGGTTCTTGAGGGGAATGAAGAGAGACCATTTTGGGAACAATGCTTCAGAAAGTAATGCTTGGGAACCATGAAGAAAGTTTAAAGATGGAAAGGTGAAAAATGTCAGATTTCTTGTGGGCATTTTGATGAATAGTTATGAAATCTGCCTCCAGGCTAAAATCGTTTTGTATTTTGTACCGGTATGAGAGATCCCAGAGGTTTTGAGTGCTGACTTTCTAGGCAGTCACATATTTACCATTTAGAAGACTGGTGCAACACAGTCTTCCTCTATTTGCTCAATTTAGCCTATGCTAACTAAATGAAATGTAATAATTATAAGTGTGCAGATATGAAGCTGTAAGACAGGGTAGCAAATCCATATTACAGTAGGGCTTGGATTGAGGAAAAGACAGTTTGGTGGCAGAAATTAAAAAGTGTTAGAACATGAAAATGTATTGATTGTTGTTTACGTCTTAATCTTTTGCAGGTTATTTAAAACCAGAAAATATTTTTTGATTCTAAGAATTTTGGGGAGATAATGATGATTTACTAATACAAAACCTTCTAAATAACCCATAGCTAGGGAGAGAAGAGGTGGAATCATACCATTTCCGAGGGTATTTCTGCATAAGCAGTGGTGGCATCCTACCAGTTTGCATGAACTGATTTTTAAAATTATAAAATCTTAGCAAACCAGTTGTTGGGTTATCCAAGAATAAACATATATTAATAGCTGGTATATGATAGCTGAAAATATAATTAATACCACTGCAGTAAGATCTGCAGAAGTTGAAAGAAGGTGTTCTGTAATGAACATAATTAATTCTGACAAAAGATATTGTTTTGAAGTTAAAAATATGGCAAGCCTTCTGGTCATAAATTTGATAGATCTTCTATTGGATCTTTGAGACTGTAGTGATTCAGTTTGAATGTGGCAAAGAAATCATAACACATCTGATAACACTAGTTAAAAACCATCATACAACTGAACAGAAATATGATAACAGAATTTCACTCTGGAAATATCTTAATAAATTTTTTCTATTAAATTATCAAAATGATTTAATTCTTTTTGATTCTATAAAGCAATTTATTTCCATTCTCAGATTGAAAAGAAAATAAGCAGAATAGGTTCCTAAAGATTACCTGTCTTCATAGTACTGGTTCCTGGTTATTTGAGATGTTATTACTGTGGGTAAGTGACTATAACAAACCTGACTAGAATGGAAACTTGGCCTCTCCAGTTTCCAATTCTGGTCCATTATCCATGACAGCTCCTGATATTCCTATAGACATTATCCATCTAGGTACTGACCAAGTTTCAGTGATCATATGAGAACTGGTGTTTCAACTTGCTGCTTACACTTATGGTTAAATGTTGACATCATCGATAATGAGTCACTTAAGATGAATCAGAATTTAAAAAAAAAAAAGAAAAAGATTTTTAACCAGTTTTCACTACTCACTTAGTTGTGCTATCCGAGAGATAAAAAATGAATTTTAAAACATTCCCAAACTAATAAACATTTCTCTTTTGTATAAACAACTTGAATAAACACCCAACAAGCCGACAACTATTTTCCTGATGAACAGAACAAGCTTTTGCTAATTATCTTCCACTGAGGAAGTTGTGTTCAATCATGAAACAAACCATTTTATATTTACATTTGCTCTATCTCTGATATTGAGCATTTTTACTCATTAATATAGTATACCTTACAACTACACTTTTATTATATATATATATATATAAAATCACATTGTATACATCTCAATCTACTGAAGTTTCTACAAAAGATTCTCAGACTAGACTGTGCACAAAAAACTGGTCACAGTCACTTTCGTTCTGTTTGATTTCAGGCAGTGTAACAATTTTTTTTTTAAAATATTACCTCAGCTTTTTTATGATTAATTCTTTTTTTATATATAAGAAAAAGACATTACTCTTATCTTTTTCTTCTTGTTCAGAACGGAAAAAAATTATCTCAAGAAAATTACTATTCTGTCATAACTCTTATGCATAGAAGTTTTGGTTAGATGCCATCTCCAAAAGGAGTGGCAAGAAAGGAACTCGATATTGGTAAGCAATTTCAGGTAAAATATAAAGTTTTACTGTATGTAACATTTTGTTTAATTTCATTTTAATTCCTAAATCACAGATTATTATTCCTTTGTGGGATAAATCAAAATTTCCAGATGAAATGAAATTTAATAGTTAAACAATAGGTAAACAAGCACTGTAAATTTTTATATATTAATAATAATACAACTCATAATAAATCAAATTATGAAAAATAAGCACTAAGGTGACAACTGTCTTCTTTTTCTATCAAACATGTTTCATTTATAACCAATAAATATTTTATTTCCTACTGTAAAAAAAATTAAGAGATACAAGATATTAGAATTTACAAATAGTGCTTATCCTGTTGTCTTCAGATGCCAGAATTTTTTTTCTAATCATGTCACCCTAGGTAAGGTATTAAAGTCACTAAGATGCAAGAGTGTAAAAGAATGTGAGAAAACGAAAGTATTATTGAAGAGAAAGAACAATAAAAATAAATGAATTAAGAAGACTGAAGATAAAAATTGACATTGCATTTAATCTTTGAAGATCAAAGTTCATTAGAAAAGAAAAGGCCACAAAGGATTTCATAAGCAAAATGTTTGAGAGAAGAAATTGTTAGCATAGAACTTATGGGTACATCTAGCCATTTTAACAGTAAAATTATGAGACCTTGCTGCTAATCTAGTATTGCTCTTAAATTCATAAATTTAAAGAGGAAAGCTCATCAGAACAATTCTCATGAAAACATAGAAAAAGCACAGGAAAGCTACATTTTGCAGTGAGAAAGTTACCAAAGCTGAGATGCTCACTCAAGACCAATAACATTGAAAATTTTTCTTTGGATTTTATTAAGAATCTCTAAATACAGAGAAGTGTTATTCCAATGTGAGCCTTTATATATTGGACTCATCTGAGTGATATCTAAGGAAAAAGTCTTCAAAATAAGGGTAGAGACTGTATCTGCTCGAGTTCAAGACTGTTGCAATGTGAGAGAAAACCAAAAAAAGTCATGTGATATTTTGAGGTACTGCTGGAGCACCCTCAGTTAGTGATAGTGATGCCATGACCTTTAATCCATACCTGAATTCAGCATTATTATTTGATGCTGGCTTTGTTGGAAACAACCTTGTTGCAGCAGTTGTTAGGAGAATATATATATTTTATGTGTGTGTGTGTGTGTAAAAGTAAAAGAGGTTCCCATAATTTTGGACATTTTGATTATGGTAAAAACATTTCAACTGATTTTAACTAACTTCTTCTAAAGAGTTTTACCAGAGATACCAGAGATCTTCCTGAGATTCCATTTCGCTTTCATGCTTCAAGTGATCTTCAGATGATATGAAGTCTGTATGAAGCATGAAACTGACAGTCACCATGCAGGTAGTGATTCCTTTATCCATACTGCCTGTTTATTTTTTATATGCTTGAAGCATATCATGTGTTAAAGTTAAAATTTTAAGAGACAGGCAAGCTGCAATGTGGCACTGAAAATTTATCTGCCTAACCAATGACAGATTTTTAAAAGTGGGTAAAGTTTAAAGAAAACAACTTTTCAGTACCCCTTATACATTGCTTTTATTTATTTCAAGAATTTTACACCAAGAATCTCAAAGACTGATTCATGAGGTATCTTGAAAGAGATGTTTTAATAGAGCCCCACAATTTATTTTAATATCTTCTAATAACAAAAAGGTTTTTAAAAGCATCATTGATTTGTAAATAAATTTAGACCAACAACTTATATATGAAGTATATTTAAAAAAATTTTAATGCTATCTTGCCTTAGAATGTAGGTAATCATGGCTCTTCACAGATTCTTTTTCAAAAGTGCGGATTGCCATGTTTTCTTGGGAAAGATAGTGGAGTAGTTTCTCATTGACTTTCTAGAATTTGTATTTAGAGTTTCCTTTCTCTTAAACTGGCTGCCATCCAAGACTAGAGAGTCCATTTTACTCTGTTATTTATCCCATAGCTACATGGGAAAATAGATTCATGTATTTTCCAAGGGTATTTGTGCAAAAGCAAAAGCAATAGACAAGCAGGGATTCGAACTTGGCTTCATGATTCCACTTTCTACACAGGTAACAGCAGCATTACACATTAAAGTCCGTTAAAGTCATGTGCCATACATGATACATGCTTGGTTAATCATGTCTCTTTTGATTCATGACTGACCGAGTAGAAGATTTTCTGTAGTAGGCTGCTGTTTATTTTTGTAGTAAACTGGTTACCAACCAAGGCTATAGGACCCAGTCTGTCCTCTTATTCAACCAATCGTGGGGCAGGGGTGAAGAGACAGATTCATACCTTCCCCAAGGGTATTTGTGCATAAGTGAATGCAATGAACCTGATTGGAATTAAAACTCAGCTCTCCAGTTTCTCATTCCAAGCCATTATCGATTACACAGACTGCCCATCAGCTACTTATTAATAAACCTAAATTCATGTCCAGTTTGGTAAAAGTAATAAAGTTTAGAAGTCTTACATAAAGACTTTAGTATTTTATTTTTTTTCTTACCAGTGCCTGTGACTAAATATTCCTAAATCAGATTTATAGTATATAGTGTTCATTTTTTTTTCTTTTTTTACTTATTATTGCAGCAACAAACTCTTATGAATTTATTTAGATGTAAGCTCCAAATCCCTAAAAAAAAGGAGATAAATTATCTGGATAAAATTAGAGCCTGGGTGTATTTCTTTTTCTCAGTTCAGCTTTTCTTTATGATTGATTATTCATTGTTTGTGCTCGTCTGTACTTTGCTTGGTTTGGTTTTGAGAGGGTTTACAGATACACCATGTTGCAACCCTGATTCCTGTATGATCACTGAAATTAAGCAATATTGAGCCTGGTCTGTTCTTAGATGGGTGATCACTTTAGAATACCAGGTGTTATAAGTTTGGATGTGTGGTTGGTATAATGGATAATGACTCAGAATTGTTAATCAGCAAGCCGAGTTCCAGTTCCCATTGGGTTCATTATATTCATTTCTGTGCAGATACCCTTGGGAAAGTTTAATCCATTTCTCCACTCCTGCTATAAGTTAATTAGTAAGAAGTGCATCACTAAATCTATTATCTCAAAAATTCTTGAAATCTAAGAATATTTTCTAGCTTTAAATAACCTGCAAAGGGTTGATAAGCCATAGAAAACCAATCAATCAATTGGATTTTTTTTCATTAATCAAATATGTCAAAGGATGAAACATTAATAAATACAGATATTGTTTTTATGTGTATCTTTGTCTCGCTCTGTCATCACTTTTCTTATAATTTTCTCTTGTGATTCAAATCACTTTCCTTTCAGTCTGGTTTTCAGATTGGGTTAGAGCCAGAAGTCACACTGTGCCAAGTTAGGAGAGTAAGGCCTGAGTGTGCCTTGCTCTCCAATGAGATGCAGCCATGTTTGAAGCAGTTGTATCTCTCTTGATCTGTGTTATGTCTATTACCAAATGCCTGTTGAATTTACTGTTGGTTTGAGCTTTAGCATCAACAAGCTTTTGACAAAACTTGATGCAATATCCCTGCACAGTGCATTTGGTCATCTTACATGAAGATAAAAATCTGTGAACTGATGTAGCCTACCGGCACAGAAATATTTTACACATGCAAAAGGAAGGGTGGAATCACCTCATACCTAAAGGATTTTGTTAATGCAGCAATAGTTTTAGCAGGAAAAGAAAGTCAGATACTTTTTGAATGCACCTTGTATACACATTTCTTTTTTATAAATTCATATATATATATATATATATATATATATATATATATATATATATATATATATATATATATAGAGAGAGAGAGAGAGAGAGATTTTTTAAAATGGATTTCTTTTTTTAATTTGACACTAGTTCTGATGACCATAAGCATTATTTTTAATGGGTATATACATTTGAGTTGTCCTCCCATTTTTTATTTTCTTAAATAGTAAAATTAAGTGGATAGTGGCTTGGATTGAGCAATCAGAGAGCCGAGTTTGAATTCCATTTGAATCCATTACATTCAGTTATGTGCTAATACCGTTGGGAAAGGTATGAATCCTCTTCTCTCCCAAGGTATGGGTAAATAGCAGGACAGACTGGGTTCTATAGCCTTGCATGGCAACTGGCCTCCACAGAAATAAATGTTAACCTACTGCAGGAAGAAAATCTGCCTTGCAGAAATTAGTGAAGGAAAGTTAGAAGAAAGGACTAAACACCAGCTGCAAGATGACAGAATGCATGGTTATCAGCAAAAAGGAACAGTGCAAGAGGCAAATTACAAATTGAAGATATCAAAATCAAACAAGTATAAAAATCTAAATATCTGTAAAGTATTTTAACAGAGGACAGAAAGTGTGACACTGAAATCTGAAACATTTCACTAGAAACTAAGTGTATTGAATTGTTATGTAATGTCAGTCCTCCTATATAATAGGAGTAGGTAGGTTTTGTCTATTGTCCGGTTCATACTCCTCCCTGAACATTTTAACAGAAATAGAGCTTATTGCTTGTTTCCTGTTTCTGGTTCCTTATAAAGTATTTCCATTCTCTTACACACCCAGTAGCCTCTTGCATGTTAGGGGCATTATCACCTTGTTTGGGGTGAACTGATTGAAAAAAATATTGCAATGAATGCTGAACAATCTCCCAAATGAAAAAGAGACTTGAGGCAACAGAAATATGGGCCAGCAGAAGAATGCTGAGAATACCATGGAATGAACATGTAAGCAACAATGAAGTAAATGGAAACAAAAAAAAAAGGACACATATACATAACAGAGCAAATAGTGAGATTGAGGGCAAGAGGGAAACAATGCATGACCTAACTAGCAAGCTTGAGTAAATGGATGGACAAGCAAAATTTAGGAATGATAACAAAAAGACAAATTTTATTAAGAACTACACAGGACAGGAAACTGAAGAGCCAATATCACCAATGTCCTTGAGGGACATGGCATATAGAAAAAAATAAATAAATAAAACATTTATGGTAATACATCCAGACAGAGTGGATATAGGAATCATCTCCTGCATGGTGGCTGTCTGTTTCATGTTTCAAGCAAACTTCAGATGATCTAAAAATCACTTGAAGCATGAAAGTGACATAGAATCATGTGAATGCCTCTTCTAAAGGCGGCAGTTGAAATGAGTTGAAACATTCTAATTATAATAAATGTTTTTTCCTAATCTAATTCTCCAAAATTTTGGGTAGAATCATTTACTATTATGCATACACACACATTTTATATATATATATATATATATATATATATATATATATATATATATGTGTGTGTGTGTGTGTGTGTGTGTGAAAATAATATATAGAAAATAGGAAAGAACTCGTTAGGTAAATGAAACATGAGAACTCTTATGTAGCAATGGAATCTTATTTTTAAATAAATAATTATATGTATAATTCAAACAATTGCTGAAACAACAGTGCCACCTCCAAAGCTAATATCGAACAATGATCCTGAGTTTCAGGGACATCATTATGATGAACCTAGGGTGCTCCAGCAGTGCCTCAAAATACCACATGGCTTTCTGGTATTTTGTCTCATTACTGCGGTATTGGACACAAGCAGATACAGTCTCTGTCCCAATCAATCTTGAAGCTTTTTTTTTTCCTTTTCTATTAATCAGTGATGAGTCTGATATATCAAGGTTCAAGTGGGAATAACATTCTGGCATCTAATGACAACAGGATAAGCATTAGTTATAAAACCAATATCTTCTATCTCTTCCACCATGAAATAACCAAAAAAAAAAAAAAAAAAAAAAAAAGAATTTAACTATTAAGCTCAGAAAAAGTAGTGACCAAGGAAATGGAGGAATAAAATCTGCAGGAATAATAGTCATTAATCAGAAGGCAGTATAATAACTGAATTTAGCATCACATGTCTGCCTACCAAATCTTTAACCAGTGTAATGATTGAAATTTGAGTCCCATGCTCAAGATTCGAGTGAATGCTAAACTTGCCTTTGGTAACCTCCCATCAATCACTCACTAATACTAACATCACCGAACTGTAAAGGCATACATGGTAAAATGTTTTGGGCATGAAGTATTATTTAGTATCATTTTCCATGTGAAACAGTGAGTTTCCACTTGTTGAGGCATGTAAGCTACCCCACAAAAAGGCAGCTAGTGATGTAAGGTTTTATTTTGAGATATGAGGCTAAGAGAAAAGTAAAAATGTCAATTAAATATGAAAGCAGAGTGAAGAAAATTGCTAGAAAATAATTTAGAAAGTTAAAAAAATTAAATCAGTTGGGAAACAACTGAGAGTCACCATGAGGTATAAACATGTGGATAATGTAAAATATATTAAATTGTCAAAAACTAAGAAAAATAGACCTAATTCACATCACCTATATTTCTACATAAATAGTTTGATATAAATAAACTTCACTACTATGATAATAAATAACTTCAACCTTGTCGCAAGAAGTTATCCATTTTCCAGATTCGTGTTTACTTAAATACTATTCAATCAAAATTCCACAGAAAAACTTTGCCAGTAAAATTTACAAATGAAACTTTTAAATGTAAGCAAACTGGCATCTGGTTTTTCAAAGACTTCTGGTAATGTTTATAAATTGTGTGCACACACAAAAAGTTAGTTTGTGTCAGAATGGTTTTAGCCCTTGTTGCAGACAGTTCATAGCAAGAAGACATATCAAATTCTAACCCCACAAGCCTTAGTCATATAAATTCCTGAATGAATGCTACTGTGTATTGCAAAGAGACATTAAAAATAATGAAAACATTTACAATCTCTATACAGAAAATATTAACAAATTTAAAGAAAATACAATTTCCATGCCCTTTCTTCTATATTGCCAAACAAATCATGATCTATAATACAGGTAGAATATTTGTATCTGCAAATTCTGTTGATTTACCTACAGAAAAAAATGGCTATGTCCCCATTCACATAAATACAGGAGTAAATACTGTATGTTGGTCTGCAATTGGAGATTCATTGTGGAATTCACTTGACTACTACTTCTACATGCCACTGGCGAATCTTATGTGTGTTGTTCTTGTCCTAACTATTATCATTCATTACCAACCTTCATTTGATTATTCTATTCAGTAACCTTCCCTAGGTTACAACAATAACTTTTTCAATGAATTTACAACCCTATGTGTAGGTATTGTAAACTGTTGTTGGAAATTTTAATGTATAATACGGCAGTCCTAAGAACTTTGTGTATGTGTGTCTGATCATCATTGAACCAGAATTCCACATTTGCAGCCTTGTGGGTGATGAATTATTTTAATACAGACAGTCCCTTTCCTACAGATGAAATGTCACCAGCCTATTGCTATTTTCATGGCCAATGTGAAGATGAACTACATTCATTAGTTCTACCAATTCAGACCTTTATAGGTAGGACACCCCTGACATGTACAGAGGATCGAATAATCCTCATTTCCCTTGTATTCTGCTCAGACAACTTCTTCCTAAGAACTGTTACTTTGGAACAGATTCCAAGAGAATGGATTCCTGCTTGCTACAATCTTAACCTCTTCAAGTCTAGTGTCAAGTGTTATCTATCCTACATTTCCTCATAACCTGCACTTACTTGCTTCTCCTATATCCAGACAAAAGCCTTATTCAAGAACCATCTACCTTGAGTAGCTCTTGGACTTTGTATTGGGTGAACGTTCACACAAAATAAATATTGTAAGCATAAATCCTGTTTGTTGAATATAAATGTGTTTCAGATTGTCAATAAGCATATTGGTATGACAAAACTATAGAATATGACATCTTTTGGTGATGTGAAAACACAATAATGTTAGCATTAAAAAAACAATGAAGACAAAAAAGTTATGAAGAATTACAAATGGCAAAATATGTTGTTTTTCTAAAGTGCTTTTTTTTTTCTCATGGACTGACATCATATATCATGTCTTTGGTAGCGGAAGTAACTGTAAACCATGCCTGAGAAATATACAGCCCAACTCAATGTGCCATGCAAAGAGCATAAATCAAATTAAATTGATGGGAAAACCATGCATTAAAACTATTATTTGCTGGTAGGAAAGAGAGAAAGTGAGAAGCTCAAAGTGCTATTTAGCTTAAATTGTGCAGAATATATCGGCCTGTTTATCTGGTTACAAGTGAGCAATAGTTATGCAGAATTCAAGCAAAAGGTAACATGTGAAGTTCTATTTACAAAATAGTACAAATAAATACATATTTGAGACAGATAGAGGAAGCTTAAATATTGCGCACATACATACATACACACATATAGATATATATATATATATATATATATATATATATATATATATATAAGTGAACATTGAAGTCACCACTTGAGGCGACAGGCTGTTTCATGCTAGATGCAATCATCAGGCCATGAGTTTTTTTTTCTCGGCTATTTATATATTATATATTCAGGTCAGTGGTGCATTATGGGTAGTCTATTTTGGCAGTTATTTTGCCAGAAGTCATTTATGTATTTGTTTGTTTATTTAATTGGGTTAAATTATTTTGCTTGCTTTTATTTATTTTTATTTTTTATTTTTTTCTCATCTTATATATTTATTTATTTATTTTAATTGGTGTTTTATTAATGTTGTAAAAATTTGTTTACATTGCTTATTTAATAGTTCTGTTTTGGTTAAGATAAAGCTATTTATTCAATTTTGTGGGTGATTGCTGTAGTTTATTCTATTATTTTGGTGGGAACAGTTTTTATTTTTTTTGGTACTTCATTTATTTAAAAAAGTGTCAGAATTTACCCTATTATTGCCAGTTTTTAAATAAGTTAACATTTCATTAAATGTTCCCATACAAAATATTTTCAAACATATGATTTACACATAATATTTTGTGTTTTCCTTTTCTTTTCAAATATCTATTTTGAGTTGAATCTTCATTTTGTTGATCCACTTTTTAAGCACTCATCTAATGTAAACTGAGTCTTCAATTTGCTGAGCCTCTTTTTACGCATTAATCTAATGTGAACTGAGCCATCATTTTTCTGAAGCATATTTCTTGTTATCTGTTCCCTAATAGCCGATTATTGACTGAACTAATTCTGATTTAGTTCACCATAACATGGAATTATTTGCTATTTTTTGCTCATCTAGATCCCCGTTGGTTTCAATCTCTGGTAATGTCTGCTAAAAATCCCCACTTCCCAAATTTATAGACAAGTCCTATTGATGCATACTGTGATTGGTTAATAAGATTTGATAATTCTTGGTTTTCCCCACATTTTTTCTTTCCTGCCTTTAAGTCAAGACTATAACCACTTGACTGCATCCCATTTGCTTATGATTACTGTTTCTATTTTGTTTAATTTTACCTTGCTCTTGTTTTATAGTTGCCTTACCTTGTATCACTTTGGTCATTTCTTGTATGATTTTGTTCTGTACTTTGTCTTATTTTTATTATTGTTGCTATTGAGAACTTTGCCAATTCCACTTAAAAATGCCCACTTATTCAAGAATCCCACTTATCTGATTATCAAATCATTCTTTTTCATCATGAAAAAATATCTTTATTAAAAGCCAGTTGAACAGCTTTTAATATATGTGATGTTTATAGGAAAGCCATAATTTTTAAAAAAAATTGTCTCAAAAAATATCTTTGATGTTTTAGATGAAGCTGAGGAGTCTAATTCTAAGTAGATACTGTAGAATACAAGTACTTGTGTCTAGCTTAGTTTAATAATACTTTTATATAAAATAACATTCAAGACCAGTGGTGACTCATGGTTAAAATTAGTGGGGTGTTTCTTAAGAAAACTTTTAGCCATTGTATGTAGAAGTTTTGTAATTTTTCATGAACGAGGAGGTGGCTACTGACATTAAGCTTATGGATTATACAATTTACAAGCATAAAGAAAGTATTAAAGAAAAAAAATTCATTATATTGAATGTTATCAATAATATGTAGTAAAAATAGGGGTTGCTTCAGTTCCACAGAGCATATACACAAGCTGCCACAGATCAAGATCTTTTAGCCCTTCAAATACAGCATATATTTTCATATTTTACTTTTTACCAATTTTGCTGAAAGATTTTCCAAATGATTTTTTCATCTGTGAACATTTTTTTTTACAAGATTCATAAAGATTTTCAGAAATGATGTTTTACTTTTTCAGTTTTAGTTATTAACCTTATTCACTAACCCTCTACATTGAGTTTCTCTTGAGTATTGAATTGAATGAAATTTATTATAAAAAAACTTGGTTTAGTTTTTTATACTCCAAAACATTTTGCTTTTGATGCAAAAGACAAAATCAAGAATTCATCAAATGCAGAATGCATAACATTTTGAACTGTCATCCAAAAATTAGTATGTATTCTTTCTGTTAAGTTAAATAGCATTTTAGGTAAATAAAAACTTTTAAAATAAAATAATCAATGATATCACCCAACATGCAGGTACAAGGACAGCTTTGAAGAGTTTTAATGCATCAAGCTGATGTAAATATAACAAAGGATTTCTATTGAAAATAAAATAAAATACTATTAAGAACACTAATATTTCTGTTTTTTCACTCATCTTCATCTTTATGAAAAGTTTATACTTTCTTAAAGGAATAATTCATTTCATTTTTAAAAGCTAAAAGGTCAAAATCAAAAACTACGGATGATATTTTTAATAAGAATGTTAGGATTTTATAGACATGAGAGAACTTTTTTTGCTTTTCATCAGTATGACCAATGCTAACCTCCAGGAGTGATTCCTTTACAGTTATTTGGGCTAATATTTTCTACTGACTTGAAGTGGAAAGATTATATTGAATCAATCACTAGGTCTACTGATAGCAAAGTTGGTTTATGTTAGACAGCATTTCTTGCCAGAATCCATCTTGCGCATTTATAAGTCTACCATTTGGCAAGCATTGAATATTGCTTTTACAACTGGTTTGGTTCTTCTGCTATATATTTCAAGATTCTTGATAAAAAAACAAAGAAGAATCTGCAATGCTATTGGTCCTGATCTGGTAACTTGGCCTCAGTGATATACCCATTGCTATAACGAAGCTTCCTTGTACATTTTCCAGACATATTCTTATGGTAATTTTTCTGATGAGCTTTCCTCTTTGGTACCTAGATTTTATGAATTTAAGTTTAGTACTAGATTGACAGGGAGGTACGGTGGAGTAATGGATAGCGCTCGAATTGAGGAATCTGAGAAATGAGTTTGAATCCATTACATTGACCTATATCCTTGGGAAAGGTATGAATTCTCTTCTCCTCCCAGCTATGGGTAAATAGCAGGGCAGACTGGTTTCTATAGCCTTGGATGGCAACTGGTCTACTGCAGAAAGAAATGACGAACTACTGCAGGAAAAAATCTGCCTTGTCAGTCATGTATCAAAAGATACATGATCACCTAAATGTGTATCATGTATGGCACATAATTGGCTGACTAGGTTGACGGTGAGCTCTTATCATTTTATAGTTAAAATGGCTAGATGTAAACCTAGGTTATATGCTAGCAGTTTGTCCTATTGCACTTCTCACTTGTGGAAATCTCTTCTGGCTTCATGCATTCCAATCAACTTTGATCTATAAAAATTTAAATGCAATGTCAATTGTTATATTCCGTCTTCTCAATTGCTGTTCATTTTTTTTGTTCTCTCTCCTTAATGTTTTATTTTTCTCATATTCTCTAACACTCATTAAACCCTCGCATCTCACTGGTTTAAGCATATTTGAATATTATAATTAGAATAATATTTGATATTCGGTAATGCAACACGTGTTGATATACAATTACTTTAACCCAGCTAACTTGTATGCACACTTACAAATGCATGGAGCTAAACATGGTTTCTAAATTTGCCATTACATATCTCAAAAGTCAGTAAACACAGTATTTTCCTTCTATGAAATCAGTTTGCAGCTTGAAATATCTACTAAAATTCTCAGAACTTTCTAAAATAAGAAAAAAAAATACATAGCTAAAAGAATGTACTGTTATCTTAGTTCTTGATGTGACTCCAGAAAGGAAAAAATAGGCTTCATGGGGTCATAAAGAAGACGGCTGAAGAAGTGGCTTAAGGGAATAAAAGTTCAAAAAAGAAAAAAAAAATATAGAAAAAAGTGGGGGGATGTAATTTGAACAGTCGGTGTCAGGTTAGGTAGGTGAAAACGTGGCAAAAAATATCTCTTGTCTGAAATCTGTTTCAAATGTAAGATTTTGGTCCAAGGTGACGTTCCTTGGGTGGGCAGGTGGTACATCATAGGTACAAGGACAGCTTTGAAGAGTTTTAATGCATCAAGCTGATGTAAATATAACATCAAAGCAAGTTCCTCATCTCCAGGAAACAGGTTGACTACCTGAAGTAGAATCAAAGGTACAAATACATTTATTAGTGTATACAAGTATATAAGCAATAGGTCTATATAAAGTCTATTGATTGATTTACTGATGTTCATTGCTGCAGGAACATAAATTTAATGTAAAAATGAGAGAGTAGATGTTTGTTTTTGTGTGTGTGTATATATATATATATATATATATATATATATATATATATATATACGTGTCTGTATGTGTGTATATGTATTTATATGTCTGAGTGTGTTTTTATATATATATATATATATATATATATACACACACACAAATGTAGGTAACTATACTCGTTTTGAAAAACCTTCGAATTTTTGATTTGCCAATAATCAAATCAATCTCGAGGGAAAAAAAGGTTTTAAAAAAAGAAAGAACTAGAAACATGAAAGTCTGTCAAAAAAAAAAAAAAATCGCACAGATACAGGTTTGAAGCCCAAAGAAAAAAAACCCGACACGAGTAAACAACTAACTAACAAAAGAGCTCAATACAACCGTAGAGCAGACCTAGATAAACCTAGTGAGCCAGACAAACCTACCCAGGTTTCACCTAAGCGGATCATCAAGGAAAGCTTATATATATTCAGATGCAGGGATTGTAGTTTGTAACCCTGGGTTTCACACTTTTGTGATCATCAGACAAACTGGTTTATTTTTTCAAAAGTGGATCTATTTGTGTTTGTGTTTGATTATTTGTGTGTGATGCAGGGGGAATTTTCTTTTGTGTATGTTTGGAATGACAATTTCACATGCATACATGCACATACATACAGGGGTATGCATTTTAGTTTGTACAAACACACCCACATAAATAATCTGAAGTTAGGTGCAGTTACACATCCATGCATTCACGCACACATATATACACCATTGTCATTCTATTTTGGTGTCAAGATTGTAGTGTTACATGTGTAGGAATGTTCTCTTTACAGGGAATGAACGGGTGTGGTCTTGACATTTTTCAGCTTGGCCATCCACACTGTCAGACATACTCACACATACACACATATATGTAGATGTGTACTTAAACTCAATTATCTGGGCACACTACCACCGTGTTGGTTAAGTTGGGTTCTGTCTGTGTACATGATGATGATTTTTGTATTTTTACGATAACTGTTAGAGTTTTATTCATGATTGTGATTATGTTAATGGTAATAATAACTGTGATATTATTATTGATATATTAATAATAATTGATGCATTATTGGTTATGATAAACAGTAAAGTTAGCCTTAATGATGATAGAAACAATCATAATAATGACAATATACACAATATAAAAAATGATAATAATGACAATTGTAATTATGATAATAGTTGTGATATCCATAATAATGATGATGGTAATAATAATAGTAATAATTACAATGATAAAAAGCAGTACTAATGGTGGTAGAGATGGTTATGAAGTGATTGTTCTTAAAGTGGTAACAACAGTACTAATAGCAAATGTAATATTAGTAGTTCATGCAACTGAATATGTTAATTCTATCACGGATATTGAGCACTTTTGACTAATTACAGCACATATAAAATATATATATATATATATATATATATATATATATATATGTTTGTATTTGTGTATATATGTATGTATGTATGTCTGTGTGTGTGTATATATATATATATATATATATATATATGTGTGTATGTGTGACTATTTACAAGGTGTATCAAAAATACTTTTATAAAATTTATGGATGGGTTCCTCACATCAAAATAAGGGCAAAAGTCCATATACCTGCAAATCCTTCATTTTTGAGTTAAGCTTAAATAAAATCTATTGTAGATGGCATTGTGTGGGCATGTAGACTAGGTTACATTTGTCATTTGTGTACATTTGTGGCTAGACTGTCTTCAGTGTTTAATGTATGTAGCAGTGAGTTAACTGCAAAGTGTTCCTTTTAACAATGGTGCTGTATTCATATCCTGAGCAGGTAGATATGATTTTTACATGCGGCCTGTTGAAATTTAATGGATGTGAGGCTGCACGGCTGTATTAGATTGTGTTTGTTGACCTGGAGCAGCCGACTCATCTAACTTTTGCTGCTGTTTCTCTTAGTGTTTCTAAAACAGGATCCTTGGCATTACAAACAATAGATCAAGGAAGCCATTTGTGGCTGAATGGTTAACAGCACATCAGATCAGTTACAGGTTTGATTCCTGTTGGAGAAGCACATATTTTCTTCAAAATTTCTTGGACATTAAGGCCAGTAAATATAATATAGTTTATTTAAAAAAAATAGAGAATTTACTTGAATAAATTGTATCTATTAAAATAATATATAAACAGAAAATAAATTAAGTCTGACAATTATTTAATGTATTTCATAATATATATATATATATATATAAAATATAAAAGGCTCAAACACTATTATTTAGTGTTTGAGCCTTTTATATTATATTCTTACACTGTCCTGGATATTGAGTTCTACCTGGATTCTATCCTCTTGGAAATTTTTATTTTTATATATATATATATATATATATATATATATATATATATATATATATAGTTAAGGTGCAATTGAAATGCACCAAAACAAAGTTGCATCTTTGTAGTGAGTAAACAGTTTTTTTCTATATGAAAAATTATAGTAAATAGTTATTGCTCTACTATCAATATTTACCCCTCTTTTGAATTAATGCTGTGAACGTAAGAATTTATATATTATTTTTGTTCTGATTGCATCGGACATATGAGACAAAAAGGAAAAACATCAAGTATGTCATGTGCCGCTTTCCTCCATGTCCTGTGAGTATTAGGTTTTCCAAGCCCTCCTTCCTCATTACATACCTCAGAGATTTCAACTGCCTCTTCCTGATGTTAAGTATAAGTTTCCTTTTGGTTTCCATTTTCTCCAAAACCTTGTTGTTGCTCACATATTTGGTTCATGGTATCCTCAGCATCTTTCTGTAGAACCACATTTCTATTGATTCAAGACTCTTAGTAGTTTAAACTTCTTACATTTACCTTGATAAATTCTATCAGAAGATGAAACTCATGTGTAAAGAAAAGTTTTCCATTTGCCTTTATTCATATTGTCTTTTTACGGATATCTTTTATTTATACCTGAATTTATCTATCTATATATATATATATAGACATATAACAAAGAACCATTGACTGTAAGAGTTTCAGTGTTTGCATAATAGTTCTAGTGCTTTCTCATTTACTGTCTTCACTTTGTCTAAGTCTCTAATACAAAACACAAGATCAATAACATATTGCAAGATGATTAGCCAGTCACTCGATTATTTAGTGCATTCTACTCTTTTTCTGAATGCATTGTGCATGTGTATTGTTA
Organism: Acanthosepion pharaonis; assembly: GCA_903632075.3. NCBI lineage: Eukaryota > Metazoa > Mollusca > Cephalopoda > Sepiida > Sepiidae > Acanthosepion > Acanthosepion pharaonis. The sequence goes on along the minus strand of CAHIKZ030000084.1, from coordinate 1,028,755 downwards.
GATATATTTGTAACAACCTACCTATATATATATATATATATAACTTAGTCTTTGCTAGTTCATACAGATTTGAGTGTTGTCAGGTGTGTATGTTCAAGAATTGGTTTTGTATGTGCAAATGTGCTTATTGCTATGAAGGTATGTTTGAATGTACCTGGTGCTTTTTGCATAAGTGTCCAATGTACTGATACAAAGGAGAAATATATATTTGAATCTCTAAACAGAGATTTATGGCTAAGCATGAAGACATTAATGTAATTCTCTGCACCTATTCACCTTACTATTTATCTTTGAATATATATATATATATATATATATGTATGTGTGTGTGTGTGTGTATGTATGTGATGAAAATATCAAAGTAATCTTGTGTACCTGTTCACCTTAATATCCATTTGTGAATCTCCCTTTCTCTACACACACACACACACACACACACATGTGCACACTTATGAAAACATTGAAGTACTTTTGTCTAAGTATTCACCTTTATCTCTGACAATATATATTTCATATAGATAGAATCAGTAAATCAAGCTTGAATCCCAGCTGTCGTTTGGCAATGCTAATGGCAATTCAAAAAGAACATGGATCCATTCCTTAGAACTCTGTTCCCTTACCAGATATAGTGATAAAATTTCTCATTACTACTAAGCTACAATAATTGATGGAGAAAAATTGGCTGAATTAATACTTGTGGAAACCCCTCTCTCTGTGATACAATTTAAGATGTTTGTAATATTTCACATGAACTATTTACTAAAATTACACAAGTTAATAGAGCCAAATAAATTCTTAAATTCACTTGGCATTTATAGACTTCAACAAAACATTTAGAGATGTAAAAAATAATGCAGAGAACAGGTCCCTGATTTCATAGAAAAAAACTTTAGGGATGTCAAAAATACAAGAGAGAATCAGTTCCTAATTTCATAGAGTGTAAAAGAAAAGATGGAACTAAGTCTTAATTTCATAGATAAAATATTTAGGGGTATAAAAAAAATGATGAGAACCTGTTATTAATTTTATAGGCGAAAATTTAGTGATGTAATAAAAAAAGAAAGAACCTGTTCCTAATTTCATAGAATGTAAAAACACATTAGTACATTTGGTATAATCCGAAAGCATTAGAATGTTAGATAAAAATTTAGTGATGTCATAATTTTTTTTAAATAAAAAGTGAAAGAAGTAAGTGAGAATAACTTTGTAATGTCATAGACAAAAAATAGGGTTATAAAAAGTAGAGAGTCCTGGTGTAGTGTCCATAAAGAAATACATAAATAAAAATTAATGATAGTGTCAAAAATAATTATAATAAAATAATTATAACAATTAACATTAATTCATTCTTTCTAAACCAATTAGAATTGATCACACTTTTCTCCTCTACACACACAAAAATGTGATATTCTCACTACTGAACAAGCAGTTAACACAGGCAGTCAACACATGCATCAATGAAAATTTTGACTCCTTTTCTTTTTCAGGCCATAATAGTAACATTTATCACTTAAAAATTTAAGACACTTCTTGTATTTTTCGACTAAGTTATCTGGACACTCATTACACACATCTATAAAAAACTTACAAGAAAGACTGTATAAACTTTACTTATTATCTATCTTATTATTCTGTTGAATTCTGATCCATATTTGATCTACATTTGACCCTCAAACTCAGTTTTATTTAGTATTTCCGTCTCTCATTGTTGTTCTCATACAACAACCAGATAATAAATAATATTAATTTCATTTTTTTCATGTCTTGATGTTTCTCATTTTTATGTGTATTTTTGTATATATAAAATGTAAGTGGGTTTATAATTATTTACTCACAGTTACAACTACTGTTCACTGGTTCCATCAACTATAAATGAAGAAAGAATCAGTTGCTATATCCATGGACAAAAAATTTAGAAGGTAAAAAAAGGTAAGAACCCTTTCCTAAAATAACCAATCTAGCCACTTGCCTCTTTCATAACTCTCTGACTTCCCAACCTTGACAAGTAACAATGAAAAATAAATTAAATATTAATATGTCTTTGATTTTGTTGGAAGACATTTATATCTCTAAGCTTTTTTATTGACTAATGGTGCAGAAGATTTTTTTAAATACTAAAGGCCACCTAATACAAGACTCAAAAGCCATTCTAGGTAGAGGGTTACTATTTAAATCATTTGACAAATGAGGTGTGATAGAAGTGAAAGAAAACATGGATAGATCAGAATATTTGAAAACAATTATTTCAAGTAACAGTGTTATGTCTATGTTGTATTGGGTTTGCTCACTTTAATTCATTTTCTCACCTGAATTCATTTTCTTCACACCCAAGTTTGAAAATTCCTTCAAATGAACAATAAATTCCACAGGCTCATCAACAATTGATTAATTGATTTCTTTTTTTTCATGGCTTATCAACCCTTTTTGGGTTATTTAAAGCCCAAATCATTTTCTTTATTCTAAGAATAATATTTCTTTTTGCCAGCAAATATTGCATTTTGTAGGTTGTTGTAATCAATAATGGTTTAGAATGAGAAATCAGGATGCTGAGTTTGAATTCCTGTTGTGTCTGTTGCATTACATTTATGTACAAATAGATTTGGGAAAAGTATGAATCCATCTCTTCTCCTTCTCAGCTATGGATTAAATAGCATGACAAAATGATTCCTATAGCCTTGGATGGCAACTGGTCTACTGCAGAAAGAAATGATAGCAGAAGAATTTTCACGGTAGGCTAAGTCAATCATGAATTGCAAAAGACATGATTACACAAGCATGTATTATACATTGCACCTAAGGAATGGAAGAATATCATATTGATACTTTTTTCTGAGATAATGATTTTTTTCCAGATACAAACCTGTAAATGGAGTAGAGTTGAATTAATTATAAGGATATTTGCACATAAGTGAATGTAATGATCTTGACTGGAATTTGAACTTAGCTCTTCAGTTTCACATTAAGAGTCATTATCCATTATACCACATGCTCATGCCCCTCATCAATAAAAGGGACAATTAACATAATATGAGGATTCTATATTCAAGAGGATTTTGTTGTCCTCAGTAAACAGGTTCCCAAACCTTCTATGGATGGAAGAATCTGTGAATAATTTTCAAATAATTTTCACAAATAAATTGACACACTTTTAAAAAAACATGTAAAATTTGAAAAAAAACAAATTCATTTTCATTTTCTTGTTTTTGCAAAAGAGAAAAAAAATTATCTAAAAATGAAAAACAAATAATTGCTTATAATGGAAAATCAGATTGTTATAATGTAAAAATTTTCTTTAATTGTCAATTTGTTTTAACATAAACTATATCTCACACTTAATGACAAGGGAGGTACAACTCCTCCACTATACTCAAAATATATTTGACTTGCCAAACCAACTGTAAAAATAAAACAGGTTAGATAAAAACATTTAAGAAATCAATGAATGAAAATTTGACTTTTCTCCCCCTCAGGAAATGATGACTAAGACTTTAATGGCTTTGACCACTTTTAAATAGATTAGTTTTTATATTTATATTTTCAAAATACTCTGATTAAATACTTCTGAAGTTGTCATCTTTGTTGTTCATATTTTCCTCCTTTGGGAGATAATTTTCTAAGTTTTAGTTTAATAAAAGTAGTGAATATTAAAACTTTGCTATTTCAGCTAGGTACATAACTGAAATTAAGCTTTGCAATTCTTCAGATAGAGTCATCACACTATATATATATATATATATATATATATATATATATAAAACCAAACAAGTTTTATTAAATTCTGCTGACAAGGCCTGTCTATTCAACTTTTTATTATAACTTTCCAATTTTTGGATTAGGTATTGTAAATCAGGATTGAAGTTGTGAATAAATTGTCCTATTAGTCATTGTCAAGAGCAGCTGTTATTTATATGTTAAGCAATATTTATTTGACTAAATTCTTGCATTTTAGATTGCTGGAATTAGTTTTAAGTGAAGAGATATCATTTGTAATGCTTATCCTAAAATCATGTATTGAATATCTCTATGGGTTGAGATTATATATATATATATATATATATATATATATATATATATATATATATATATATATACACACACACACACACACAGACATACACAATTATATACACATACATACATACAAATAAATACACATACATTAAATATTTATATATATATATATATACACACACAGATATCAAGTAGTAACCTCCTTCAGCCTAAGGAAATGCAGCAACTTGACATTGATTTCACACATGGTTGAAGGACTTTTGGAGCAAGGTTAAGACATTTGAAGAGCAGTCCATGGATCCCTGATATTTGCATTTGTAGAATCTTGCATAAAAATAAACTTCTCCATTTCTCAACATAACTGTTCAGTTGAACAGGTGAACATGATGGCTGCATAAATTATGAGAAATCTCCAGAAAGCTCCTCAGAGCAAGTCTCAGAAACCGATAAACATGGAGCATTATGCTGCTGGAATATGCCAATGTTATTAGTATAGAAAGAACCCACACCATTATAGAGCAACAACCAGCCTAGATGGTACATTTTTGACAACAGGAGTCCATGACCTCCTGTACCACAATGAAACCCTACCATCAGCTAATAAAATACCTGAAAATATGATTAATCACATTACAAGTTACCAACCCCTCACCATTTAATTAGTGATATTACAATCCCAGACGAGGTGGTCCTGGTCTCATGTTAACAAAATTGTTGTGGTGTAAACAGATACTTTTCTCCTGTTCCCATATCCCATGGAATATGGATGTTGTTTGAGCCAGTGTCACTTATCTGTTATCACAGACAATTCTTGCCAGATTCCTTTGGTCACAATCACAAAGAATTCATGGTCAGTCAAGATGCTATCTACGATGGATGGTAATGCCATCAGGTATTTTTGGTATGCATTTGATACTGTAGATTGAGGAATGTCTCACTAATTTCGGTAATGTGTCATCAGTCTGACCTCTATTATCATGCACAATTCCAATAATTCATATCCCCTTGCTATGAGCAGCCAAAGGAGTGATCTCACTGACACACCAGATGGCAGAGCACAACTGATATAAGTTTGAGTATTTTCATGAACTCAAGGAGATGTAGGTTGTTCTGGTGATGCATTGGCCTTGTCTGAATGTATTCCTTTTTTACGTATGTATTTTTGTTTGGGTGTTAAAGAGATATCAGCCCACAATAGAATTATAAAATTACAAAGAAATTACATACAAAATACAATAAAATAAGCATAGACAAAAATGATAAAATGCTTTGGAAAACACTTCAGAGAAATGTTTTTCTATTTGAATTTACATATATGTATGCAGAGATAAAATGTTTGTGTTTATCTGTTGGTAGCAACATGTTCTATTGGAAAACTGTCCCTGCTTATCTGCCTCATTTGGCTGTTGGAAACAAAAACTGAGAAAATTTGATTTTTGTTTCTATTGGTGGCAAAACATCTGTTCTGATGCATCATGGGAGTATTTTATATTTTATTTAACTATTTTTTTTTAAATCTAACTTTTCCTTTCTTTATTGTTAATTATCATTGTTATCTATATTTTAAAGTATTTTTATTAACTTTCATTTTTTCTTTTATTATTAATTATTATTTTGGTTTCATACTCCTACTTGACTATATATGACTTCACTGAATTTTGATGTGTTCCTCTCGAATTTTAAACTGGGGTCACATTCTCTCCTGATGACCCCAGTTTAAAATTTGAGAGGAACACATCAAAATTCAGTGAAGTCATATGCCATAGTGAAGCTCGGTGGAAGTGTCATTGGCATGAGGAGCATTATACTTTAAGCTCCCTTCAGGTGAGTTTCAATTACTTTCCAGTAATTTCCTTCTTATTTTGGTTTCATACTCCTACATAATATAGTACAGGGGGTTAAAGGTTATTGAGTGATTTATTTGTTGTTATCACTACAGATGTATGTTGGTGCCAGTTACTATTATAGTTGTATACTGCTTTCCTCTGACTGTTGGCACATCAGTTTGTGTGTGCATCATATTTATTATAAAACCCAGGTTGTGTGTGTGTGCGTGTGTGTTCGTTTATATATTGGATCAGATTTCCTACATTTTTCAACCGATTTCAGCAAAACTTCACCTTTTTTTTGGCAGGTAGTGTTTCTTATTGTCTTGCACACTTTTTTCTTTATTTTTACATTCAGAATGCTTTAAAAATTCCATTTACAAGAAAATTGTTTATAATAAAATTCTATTCAATTGGTAGGCTCATAACGATTGAAAACAATGTTTTTGTTTGAGTTTGACCAATTCGTAAAAAAAAAAAAAACTAATTAAGACATGTGTGTCCATCAACCTTAAACAATAATCTTTGTCAATTTTAATTTTCAGTCTTTATGATGGTTGATACTTGATCTATCTCTTACTGTTACATCCCTGGGCAACACCAGGCTGTACTGCTAGTATATTATATAATAGAAACATCTTTCCCATAAATAATTATATATGCAAAATTGTGGTGCATAAAAGAAGGTTATCTGAGCAGAAGAAATACAAAAATGGTGATGATGCATGGAATTGCAGTACCATCTCCTGCATAATTAACTCTAGATTCCACAGCCACTAACCACCAAATGTTTTGGGAGGAGTGGATAGAAACAATGGGAATGTATTTTATGGTGATGAATATAAGAGAAACAAAACAAGAAAAAAGGCATTTTTTATTTATCAGGGTGGGTTTGAGGTAAGGAAAATTTACAAAATAATGAACAATTGAAATGAGACTTATGAGGAAACCACTGGCTCTTTTGAATTAACATTTCAAAACCAAAAGAAATCTAACATATGAAAGACAGCAATTTTGACCCAGAATGCAGGAATATTAAGAAAGTGTAGTAACTTACATTACTGCCTTGAAAAATCTGCTGTGTACATGCAATGAATACTCTGCAGTAGTAGACCAATTTATTGAAAGATGTTCATCCCAATGTCTTAGACAACAATTATTAAGAGAAAAACATCAAGACTATCCCACATTGTCCAACTAGCAACATTGGCAGAATAAGCAGAATAGAATAAATTAAACAACAAAATGTTGAAATTTATGGACTACAAGAAAAGAAATCTAGCGCAATAGAAAAAATATATTCTTTGACCAAAAAAAAAATGACCAAGAAAACTATAAGGAGCCCCCTGCCTCAAATTTTGAAATGTATCAAAAGTGTTACGGTTGAGATAGCGATTTGCACTACAAAAGTGGCTTACAGTGCTCAGCCAGAGAAAAATGGTGCACCTTTCATCACAAGCTCAACCACTTTAACCGAATGTGTTTTACAAAGAAAAAAAAAGAAACAAAACTAAATGTTGGTATAATCAAAATGGCTTTAAGTGTGAAGCAGTACAAACAGAATATGATTCGAATGATTATGTACTAATGACAAATAAAGGACAGAAATCTGATGCAGATTATTTGCTTAGATGGCTAGCCTATTTTGGTTCTGATTGATTTTGATCCTAGTGTCAATGTAATTGATTGAAATATGCAAGGATATAAAAAAAATATATAAATATTGAATTAAAATATTGTGAAAAAAAAATATTTATGTATAGCTTGAGCTTTTCCTTACAAATGGATGGCTCTTTTGTTTCAAATGCCTATGTAGAGTCTACACATAACATTTTCAGATTTTATTGTTGTCTTTACATGTAATAGTGGCAACATCCTGTGTAGGAAAACTGCCAAACAATTAGGACTCTTATCAATGCCAGGCACTGTTACTACAGTAAATAATATCTCTTCACTGTGCAAGTCTATTCTAGCCAAATTTGTTTCAGTATTTAAAGAACTGGGCAGACTGGAAAATGTCAAAATCAAATTAAATGTTGATCAAACAATAAAACCAGTGTCCTAACATTTGTGCCATATTACTTTCCATGTTTGAAAAAAGGTTGAAAATAAGTTGAAAAAATTGCTTGACTTAGACATCATTGAAGCAGTTATGGAATCCACCTCATGGGTTTTGCCATTAATAGTATAACTTAAGGGTAATGATGTTAGATTAGTAACTGATATGTGAAAAGCTAACACTGCCATAAAAAGGAATCACTACTCTCTACCCATAATCGAAGAGTTACTTGAAAAGTACAATGTTGTACGGTATTTAGCAAAATTGACTCAAAGCATGGATATCATCAGAATGAACTGGATGAGACATCTTATTACATTAATGCATTTATTACTCACATTAGTTTATTCTATTGTCATATCTTATCAGCACTCCCACATTTTTTTTAAAAACTGGAAGAAAAAGCTTAACCAGCATTGTTGTAAGACTAGTTCATGATATAAAAAGGCCTGTGGGAGGATCTCTCAGTTGTGTGTCTGTCTTTTGGGCACCTCAAGGTGGTGTAATGGTTAGCAAACTTGTCTCGCTATAACAATTACGACTGAGTAGTGAGTTCGATCCTCACTGGTTGCCCCATCTTTTAGCCTTGTGCCACATCTAAGCTACGCTTGGAAAATCATGACAGAGTGCGCTCAGGGGCTTCTCTGTCAAAAGACAGAGGGGCAACTGAGGAAAATTATACTGAAGAGGTGCCCAGCCCTGGGGAACAGCTACTCGAAGCCGCGCCCTCCCATTGCACAAGAGGGAGGGATCGGTGCTCGCACTGAGGCCAGCGCAACCAACGGTCCCTGTCTGAGTGTACGCGCTCGGGTGCCCACATTAATCCGACCTTGTGTCACATCTCATTCTCGTGGGGGAATGAGTAAACACCGTGTGTCTGTCTTTGGACAGAGTGTGCTCAGAGGCTTCTCTGTCAAAGGATAGAGGGACAACTGAGAAAATTATACTGAAGAGGTGCCCAGCCCTAGGGAACAGCTGCCTGAAGCTGCACCCTCCCATTGAACAAGAGGGAGGGATCGGTGCTCGCACTGAGGCCAGCGCAACTGACGGTTGTGGGGACTGAGGGGAATTTTTGACTCTGCCCAGGTGCACGTGCTCGGGTCCCCACTTTAAAAAGACCTTATGTCACATCTCATTCTCGTGGGGGAATGAATAAACACCATGTGTCTGTCTTTGGGCAGGGTGCAACTCAGTTGTGGCCTCTGTCTGTGAGCAGAGTTGTAGCTGAGCAAAAAAAAATACCTGAGGAACAGCTGCCCAAGTTTCATTGTACTAGAGAGGTGGATCGGTGCTTACCACCAAGGCCAGCACAACCAACAGTTGTTGGGGCTTGGGGAATTTTTGCAACTGGCTCGACTGTACATGCTCGGGTTTCCCACATTAAGCCTGTGTCATATCTTGTCTCAAGAAGACATGGGTAAATAGCTATGTTCCATGGCCTAGATGACTAGGATCAAAGTGTAGTATCTGTTCCAGCAGCAGCTTCTGGACATCAGCAGCTTCAGCTAGCCAGCCATCATCATAATCTCCAGCTTGCCATCAGCAGTCACTCCAGCTATCTGTAGTAGGTCCCCAGTTCTTGCTGCACCCACCATCCTTGCCAACGGTAATAAATAAACTGCCCTTTTCAGAACAACCCTTTCTAGTGACCACAAAACTGTCCTTTTAAGGACAACCCTCTCTAGCGACCACAAATCTGGCCTATGTATCACTCTCTACATGAGCCTTGCCTAGTTCACACTAATATTATTTTTGTTTGGCAATATTTATTTTTATGCAAGTCTTTATGTTATTCTTCTGTTTATCATTGGAAACAGAAATACGTAGAAAATTTTTATGGAAAGAAGCTAAATGGGAATGGGCAGATGCTGAAAAGGAAGCTTTTATTAAACTAAAAAATGCTGTCATGAATGATAATGTGATGGTTCATTTTAATCCAGATCTTAAGACTAACTTAATTGTGGATGCTGGACCAATAGGACTTGGGGCCATTTTAGCTCAAAGACCAACAGATGATAGCATGTGACATGTGGATTATGCTAGTAGAACTCTCACTCAACAGGAGTGCTGCTACAGTCAAACTGAAAGAGAGGCTTCAGCTGTTGTTTGCGCCTGTTAAAGATTCCACTTATACCCGTTTCATTGTCATTTTGAAATATTTTCAGACCATAAACCTTTGAAATTTTGTATCATCATTCAGGTAGGCTATTGCCTCATATTTTAAGATGAGGATTATGGTTAAAGAGTTACTCCTTTATGATCAAACACATTCCTGGAAACTTGAACCTAGCAGACATACTATCTATTAAATCAGTTCAATTTAATAAAGATGCAAATAACTGATTCTTTAGAAATGTATTTAAACCAAATAATTGCTTATACTATTCTTAAAAATGTATCTCTATAAGAAGTCACTCAGTATTCTCTAGCAGATACCATTATTCAAGAAATTTCTAGATGTCTAAAGAGCAATGAAAAAATGCATAATAAAACCTTATCCAAATATAAGGAATGAACTTGCATATAAATCAGGTCTACTCCTTTGGGGGACTCACCTTGTCCTTCCAAAAACTTTGCAACAACAAATACTGAAATTGGCTTATGAAATACACCAAGGTATTTGATATAATTGAATAACCTGCCACCCCCATGAGTGGCAACACTATAGGTGGTAACCACCTATAAGTATCCGTTAGGACAGCAGACAGGAGAGTCAAGCTGAGATCTGTGAGAACTAGTGGCCTTCTGTTAGCAGCATGCACACAACTGACTTGTGACGACTGTTACTTCCTTGCTTGTTATACTGGTTTCTACAATAAACCTGTTACTATTTATCCACTGTCTATTCCATATTCATATTAGCATGGAATATAACAGTATTACAAAGAAAAAGTATGGTAGCAAGGTATTGACAATGATATAGAAAAAAAATGATAAGCAATTGCTTGCTATGCTTGAGTATTTCTAGGCCAAACATCCCAGAAACTATGAAATCAAAAGCCATTGGACAATCATGGGAAAGTGTTCATATCAAAATGTGGACCATTCCTGACAGGTTAAAGTATTTTGGGTATAATCGATGGCTTCACTAGGTGGCCTGAAATCCATATAATTAGGGCTATAAGCTCAAATACTATTTTAAATTGTCTAAACCAGATCTTTTCTAGATTCCAATACCCTGAAGTCATTGTTACAGGTAATGCTCCCGACTTAAATATTATAGACATAAACCAATTTTGTAAGCAAAATGGTATTTGACACCACCGATTGATACTCTACCACCCTCAAGGAAATTCTGATGTAGAAAGATTTTACAGAACATTCGGTAAAGCCATTAAATTACCACATACTGAAGGATGAGACTGGAGAACACAAATTTTCCGATTTTTAATGCATATCATAATATGCCACACATGTCTATTCAGGTGTCTCCAGCTAAACTACTTTTTGGGTGACCTCTGTGAGTCAAGAGCCCTACTATTACTACTGAAACTGTTAAAAATCAACATAAACAGGTAAAATATGCTGATGATAAATGTAATCAAGGCAATACTTTAATAAAAAACTATCAAACAAAACAGTAATATTTTGCAAGGTGACCATGTGCTCTTACAGGCAAAAAGGAAGAAACAGAATAAATTTTCAAAACCATTTTCTATTAAATCTTACACTGTTACTGATAGAAAAGGGTCAGCCATAACTGTTCAAAAGCTGGATAAACCTAGCATGTACACTCGACATGTAAACAATGTGAAAGAAATTCCAAATCTCAAGAAGTTTGACACTGATTTTGATGACAAATATGACAGTGTAAGCTTGGAAGGAGAGAATGACGTTTCTGGATGGATTCAGAAAACAGTGTCTCCCTATTGTGGTGTTGGTGTTATATTATGCAAAAAAAGAGGTTGTATATTGTGGTGTATAAAAAAAGGTCATTTGTTCCTGAGCAGGAGAAATACAAAAAGATATATATATATATATATATATATATATATCTTTAATGTTCGTACCACCAGCAGAAAGCCTGCCAGTGACCCAAAAGAAAATTTATTTAAAACAAAACCTAAAAATGAAAAAAAAAAAAAAACAGAATTGAAGAAAATAACAGTACTGGAAAATGAAATATAAATTAAGAAAAAAAGGACCAAAACACAGAGGCTTACCTAAGCAGTAACCAACAGTGCTTTAGGCTTAAGTTATCAAGACTGACCAAAAATACTTCACAGCATCACACCGCAGAAAGAGAAAGTTTGAACAGCAACTGAAGTTTCACATAAGGTATCTTGCTCTATAGGGGACCATATTTTGAAGAGAGTTTAACAAAAAAAAAAACTGACACACATAATTTCAGTTTGACCCTTTATATGATGTCATCTTGAGTGACTTGAAATTGGTTCCATCAAATGTGAGAAGGCCAGAATTAAAAAAAAACAAAAAAAAACAGTTGTGGAAATATACAAAAAAATCATTGAAAATGAATGTAGGAAGAATTGAAAGTACTTGGACAGAAAATAATACAAAATAAATATGAACTATGGCAAATTTACCAATACCACAAAACACCTAATTTGGATATATGAAAAATTATATAAAAAAATTGATAGACAAAACTTGTTCATATTATTTAACCAGACATATTAGAGAGAATTGTTGCTAAATTGACAGACAAAAATGTTATTTTAAAAATTTTTATTTAACTTTTCTTGTTTACATAAAGGAGAATGTATACCTGACTAACAAATGCAATGGACTGCTTTGTTCTTTATTATGGTTTATTGACGTTTCGTTGATTATTTGAAGTAAAAACATATTTTGGATTATAACAATATTAATCTTTTTTTTCTGAGTGAATATTGCATTGACAATTTTTTAAAACTAACAATGATTTTTCCAGATATATTCCTACTGTTTAACTGATAGTTTGGGAGGAGATGAATTCATATCTTTCTCAAAGGTATTTGCACATAAGTGAAAATATCGAAGTTTTCTGTAATTGGAAATTTTTCTCTTAGATTTATCATTCTGAGCTGCTATACATTACACCACCTGCACATACTTACTTATAAGAAAAGTATCTCCGAGATATATATATATATATATATATATATATATATATAAAAAAAGAAATATAGTCTTAAGGTGTGCTATATTTATGGGATAAAGTGCTCAATATCAGAGATAGAGTGTGTGTAAATATAAAAGTGAACATAGAAGTCAACACTTAGAGGCGACAGTCTGTTTCATGCTATATGCAATTGTCAGGCCTGACGATTGCATATAGCATGAAACAGACTGTCATAAGTGTTGACTTCTATGTTCACTTATATATATATATATATATTTTCAAATCTAAGGAGAATGGAAATATAAATTCAAACGTTCATAGCATTAATTTAAAAGAGGGTTCAATACCAAGAGTAGAGCAATAGTTATTTATTATAAAGATGTTACATACAGAGAAAGAATTACTTGTTTGTCTGTATGTAACATCTTTATAATAAATATATATATATATATATATATATATGTGTGTGTGTGTGTGACAGAAGTGTGATTAAAGTTGACAGACAAAGATTTTATTTTTAATTTAACTTTTCTTGTTTACATATAGGAGAATGCATGTCTAGCTCTCATGAATATGAATATTGTACAAAATTTTCAACTGTCTTCAGTAACTGATGATACATTTCAAAAAGCATAACAGTGAATGCTGAGTTTAAAAGTATTTCAATATGTGAGGGTCAGACATTCACAGAACCTGCATAATCTTAATAATGATCAGATGTATGGTTGAAAGCATTCAAACATTTGGACAATGTTATCTTTCATTGGACTCAAACCATACTCTCTTGTACATAAACCTTAAAAGTTATCTAAAAACATTTTAAAAAAATTACATAAAAAAAATCTTTTTCTGTTATTTTGATTAAACTTGTATTAATGAAAGACTTGTATCCACATACACATGTGGATGTGCACACAGCATAGAATGAATAATTAAATTAACATGTAGAGTTCAAATTCTGGCAAAGTTCATTATGTTTACTTTAACAGAAATGTCTGTGGGGAAAGGTATGAATCCATCTTTTCTTTCCCCAGCTGAGGGGCATCAAAGAATAATCCTTACAATAGGGGATAAAAGCATGGCAGAGAATGATGGAAAAGTGCATTAGACTTGAGGGGGAATACTTTGAAGAGGAAACCATGTTTGTTGTTTAGAATTGAAATAAATTGTTTGTGACAGCAGTCCTGTTAATTTTCAGACAGAATTTGTACATGTATTAACAAAAGTGAGTACATATTTACATAATTGAAATGAAAGGAAAAGATGTTAAAACTAGCTATAAGAATGTGTGTGTTTGTATGTGAAATAAACATGTGTATGTGCATGTGTGCAAGAGATCAGTCAACAGAGGACTATGAAAATGAATGTGTCCTAGTTGGGGACACCTTTCCTACATGTGGCTATATCTAAAATAAATGAAGGAAATGTTTTCCTTTATATAAACTTAAGGATTGCACCACCTAACAGACATTTTTTGGCAAAGCCAAGTGAGCTAACTCACAATCTGCATAGAGTATGTACATACAACTTGGTAGTAGATATATGGATAACATTTTCAGTCTTCAGCCATCTTGTGGTATAGTAACAATCATATCATTGCACTGTCTCTGCCTGTGGTATAAATAGGGATGTAGGAGGCCATAATGTCCAGTGTGGTAAGAGAGTCCTGTGCAAAACAGGTGTCATGCCACAGACATGCATTCATATTGTTCACATAGATATTTAAGAGGAATCAAAATGTGGGCCTTCCAGAGGCTAGATGATTATTTTAGACATACAGTATTAATGGTACTTTGATGTTGGCAACAATGGAAAATTCCTACATCTATATACTAGTTCCTGAACTACCACAAAGTATATATTTTTGTCAAGATCAACAGGGTAGCTATAGGTATATCACACTTTGTTCTCAGCACATGTAAGTGCAGAGGAGGCAAAAAGTGCCTGGACTGTCAGGAATCATTTACTTGCAGCAGGTCGATTAAGGATAGGATAAGTGTTAGATGTTGTTAAATGTATTCTGATGTAATCATCTAGCAAAATCAATTACCTGGAAATGTGCAGGTTCCAGTGATCTCACATTTGTGATGGTCAATTTGTTGTTTTTAATGTGTGTAAAATCTTGCTGAACAAAACAATGAATTTTAATTTAAAAATTTATTTTATAGCCTGAGTAACAATGACAAAGAAATCTGGCAAAAACACTTATCCAGCACAGCAGGTTCCAATTATGTCCAATGAGTGATGGTTAATCTACATTAGTTTTTTTTATCATATAATGTTTAACTGGTGTGTCACAACAATTGATAAAAATAAGGGGTGACTAAGCACCACAAACAAATCTTCCCTCATCACATGATCACTAGATTTTCTCAGGCAGTAGTGGCATGTTTCTAAACTTCATTTTCTTCCTTGATAGGGACAAATTATGTCATGGAAGGATAAAGAAAGCAAGTTTATAAAGGTACAGATATATAAAATAGTTATAAATATTACAATGTATTCTGATATATGTGCTCAATTTGATACATATACATCCTGGAAAACAGTAGCACTTCTAATACGAATATATTTTTTTTATTTATATATTCATCAATTCACAATAGCATCAAACTATTTCTTAGAGTTCACCACCCAATTCTCTTGTCTACAATGAAAAATAAATAAGTCTCTAACTGATATATGCTGTGTTTATTATTCAAAAAATACTCAGTAACATTATCTGTCAAGTTGAATTGTCAAAATCATTGCTGTATTAATTGTAGTCTAGGGCATTATTTCTTAAAATCAGATCAAACTTGACCAAATTAATGGATGTGGTCTAAATTTTGTTTGAGGATTTCTGGATTTTTTAATTCTTTTAAGGCTAGAATCACCCAGATGTGCCAGCAAGTTTTGAATGCATACAGTCCAGGTAATCACTGTATTTCAATAAGCTGTGTTAACACCTGTACATGACTAATGTTTCAAAAATCTACAATTTTGCCAAAGGTATAGATTTTCCAAAACCATATCTCATAACCAGTAATACCAAAGAGGCTAAATTTGGTTGCATTTGAAAGAGAAAACAATTTACTCTCATATGAAATCAATTTGTAAGTCTTGATTTTTCAAGATTTTTTACAATATATCAATTTAATTACAATAATAGCACGCATTCAGATTTTTCAACAATTTGGTCAGGACTCCAGGCATTTAACAAATAAAATCTCTTAAGAGTTGATAAAGTTAAAGAAACAAAATATAAAATATGTGTTGAGTTTTTTTCTCATAGTTTTAAATTTTAATTCAATAGATTATAACATCATCTATATGCTGTGTTACTTCATAATGTGGGTGAAGCATGGCTTTTCACAACTTCCTATCCCTCATAGCACTTAGCAATGCTTGTCTCTTTACAATCCCTCCCACTTCATGTTCTACCATCCATTTACACAAGCTTCTTTGACAGGTCACTTTCTATTTCTTTTTGCCTGCCTTGTGGTGTGGGTGGTGTAAGGAATAATGGCTCGGAATTGCAAATTGGAAAGCCAAGTTCCAATTTCATTTGAGTTTGTCACATTCACTTATGGTCAAAGTAAAAGGTAGGAATCTACCAACTCTCCCCCAACTATGGGTTAATTAGTAGGACTTGAATCATTGTCTCCAAAAAATTCTTAGAATCTAAAAATATATTCAGGCTTTAAATGGCCTGCAACAAGCTTGATAAACTGTAAAAAATAAATCAATCTGTCCCTCTTGTCTTCAAATCCATCTCCTCCCCTCAGGTATGGGTTAAATAGTTTGATTTGTATCTTGAAAAATCATTATTATTCTTAAGAATTGTTTATGCAATATTCACATGCAAAAAAGTATTATTCTTATAATCAAAAAATATGCTTCAGCTTTAAACAACCCATAAAGGGTTGGTAAGCTGTAAAAGGTAAATCAGTCAATCTTGCTTTCAGTATGTCCTTTTAGTATCAAATTCTCCAAGCCCTATTTCCTCATTACATGCCTTAGAAATTTCAACTGTTTCTTTCTGATTTAATGTATAATTCTCCTTTTTGTTTCTATTTTCCTTAAAAATTTCATGTTGCTGCCATGATCAATCCATGGTCATTACAGCATCATTCATAAGAACAGCATCTTGGTTGCCTCAAGTCTCTTTTTCATCTCTGAAGAAATTGTCCAACAATCATTGCTATATTTTTATTTAATCGATATCACCCCATGCAAGGCAGTAAAGTCACTAAAACACAAGTGGTTACAGGGTGTGGAAGAATAAGAAACAGAAACATTAATAATGAGTGGGAAGAGAAAAGAGTAATCAGAAAGACAGTAGATAACGATTGACATTGCATTTAAATTTTGGCAGATTAAAGCTGGCTGGAAATCATGGAGCCAGAAGGGAGTTCCACAAGCAAGAAGTTAAAGAATGGAAACTTAGCATATAAGTTATGGTTAAATATAGGAAGATTGATATTACATAGCATGTTAGCACTCTTCTTGTTTCTAATGACATTTTTTCCTTTTCTTGATACTCTATTCAGAAAGGCATCTATTGCTATTCCAGTATACCTTTTTGGACTTTGTTTAAAAGAGAAAAGGTAACCAAATTGATACACTCATTCTTAGGCTCTAATTTCAAGCTTTGAATCAAGTATCATTTTTGGTAACTGTTGCACTCATTATCGATGCTTTATGAACACTTTCAAAAATGTTTTAACTACACCCTTGATTATATTTCCATCTTGCCAAAGTGATGTTAATTTTGAACACAGGGAAATCAATATGCCATTGATTTATTTTTGCTTCGTTTTTACATAGTTAACAGTATTCAATATTTTAGCATGTGACAAATTTAGTTCATTAAACAGAAATTCTTCTTCTACTTCATTATAAGCTATTATCTTTGACGATCTGTGATTGTTCTCACTAAATATGGTCTTAAATATCACTTGTTAATGGTGGGTCAAATTACACGTGCAATCAGTTCTCACTGTAAATTATTGGAAAGAGTTGGGGGGGAGCAGTTTTATTTTGGTTATTAAATCTATAGCTTTAAAAACATTTCCATCCTCATTAAGATCGAATATTATGTATGTACAGAATGCATAATGAAGTAGTGAATACTCCTGAAATTTACTAACATCTTTCATGGGTGTTACTCCCTAAATAGCCAAAGATGTATACTCTTTCTTTTTATTTTCAATTGCTATCCATCTCAAGAGAAGATGATAGTTTATTTCAAGTAAGGGCATGCCCATGATTGGATTTTTTTTTTTTTTTTTAGGTATGTAAGAGATCACCATTCCTTACCAGAAATAGTGTAATAACAGAGTCCAAAACAATTGCTGGAAGATCAGCTACATTGACCAAATTTTAATACAAAATATAACTTTTTCATTTACATGGCATGCTATAATGGCATCCCAAATTTGCAAATGATGATTAGTAAAATGTTACAGTATATTCTCAGCGGCTTAAGTCCATATCATATGATCACCAAAGATAGTTTAGTACCTAGATAGATGATTGCTTGGGAATATCAGATGCTGTCATGGATAATGGACCAGAATTGGAGAGGCTGAGTTCACTTTCTAGTTAGGTTTGTTATATCACTTACACACATTAATTCTGGTATTCTCAGTTCTTGCATGGAACTACATTTTTGTTGCTTCAACTATAATCTTAATTTGTGTGAGAATTGTCTAGCATTCACTACCATATAGGAAATTAAATATTACATAGCAGTTCAGTACTCTTTTCTTTGTTTCTAACAACATTTATGTGCAGCTTAATACTTTGGTTAGCCTCTAGAAAGTTGTCAGCTATTCCAATGCATTGTAAGGATATATAAGGTGATGAAGACAAGCCAGGTGGATCACATGATAGCTGTTTATTGATATCATTCTACACAGCGGCTTAATGTGGCAACCAAATTCAGTCTGTTTACAGCAGCTAAACTAAAAGGTTGCTTTCTTTAGCCAGGCCCCACCATGGCCCAGTCAGAGGCTCAATCTACCTCCCCAATAGCTTATGGTGCCAATTCCCTTTAGGAATATATCTTTCCCAGATATAGAAAGAAAACCAGCTCACAGTTCTAAATTTGGAAAAGGCCAAGACTCACTGTTTCCCATTTGTAGAATATGTCCTTGCCTGGGACATAGATGAATCTGGAGTCCTAAACATGGTTTCTCTAGACATAGTATTATCTCTACATTATATATAATACCTTTTCTTTTGGTTTCTCCTTACACTCTCCTTTGCTGTTTAGATATATGTGATATATTTTTCTCTCTATGAGACATGTTTATATATCTTAGTAATATAAAAGTCTCTCTGAGAACAAAGTATGTTCATCATTCCTTTTCAACCATTTTGTTCTGTCTGTGAACTCCAGTGATATTACATCACAGATATAATAATGAAATACAAATGGGAGAATAAATCTTTCATAGCTTTCACCTGTTAGAGAACACCTTCAGGTATGCATTACAGTTTCTATCGTCTGTTATGACACTTCCCAGATAATTAAACTTCTGATTCTGTTGTCTCCGGTTTTGAGCAAATAGCTTGTGCTGCCATAACCATACAGCCTATCTTTTTAAAGTTAATAATTAAATTGACATATACATGTGTAAACAAATGCAATGCAATGACTAAAACTGTAGGAGGCATATTTCACTCTTGTAAACTGGCACTAAAGTATCACTAAGAATTGTAACAAATAACAGAAACCACTTCACATGAGGACTTATAACAGCAGCAACAACTAAAATGGCTAGCACATGTAACTCAAAGAAAAAAATAATAGCAATCACAATGTTGATGTTCCATACTACCTTAAACAAAAAGGTAGGAAGGAAACCCCTATCAATGCTGGAAATTGCAATAACAGTTATTGGACTTGAGAAAGCTATTTTCTGTACAACTAGTTTTAAAAGAAAGATTTTAGAAACTTCAACTAAAAGTAACACTGGCTGCTTGGTCAATGAAAGTTAAATATTTTCTTAAAAGTAAATAGCTAA
The DNA here is from genome assembly GCA_903632075.3 of Acanthosepion pharaonis. Classification (NCBI taxonomy): domain Eukaryota; kingdom Metazoa; phylum Mollusca; class Cephalopoda; order Sepiida; family Sepiidae; genus Acanthosepion; species Acanthosepion pharaonis. The sequence continues at coordinate 1,008,781 of CAHIKZ030000084.1, read as the reverse complement.
TATTACTATTACCATTTGCTAGTTGTATGAAACTAATTTCACAGATCAATGATTAAAAATAGCTTTGAGCAAATGAAACCTGTAGGTCTAAGCATGGAACAGTCTTCTGTCAAACCTTGTAGATTTGAACTAGAAAACCACAAACAAAGAACTGTCTTAAATAACAGAAACCTCATCACATGAGGACTGTTTAGCAACAGCAACAACTAAAATAGCTAGCACATGTAAGTCAAAGAGAAAATAATGATATAATAACAATATTAATGTCCCATACTACTTCAAACAAAAGGTTAGGAAACAAAGCCGCATTAATACTGCATATAGCAATAACAGTTGACTTTGAGTAATCGATTTTCCTGAAAAATTTTGTTAACAGAAAGATCTTATGAATTTCAACCAAAAGTAGTGCTGGCTCTTCAGTCACTGAATCTTCACTATTTCCTTATAAGGAAACAATTAATGAGCATTACCAATGTGCTTTTGGCTTTCTGTGTCACATTTCCCATCATATGTTACAACACTAGATAATAAAATTTCTGTTGTAATGGAATGTCCCACACTCCCTATTGCACATGTGGACTGACTATATTGGTAGATATATATAGTGAGCACAGGATATACTTGACAGCTTGCTTGGGGAATTACTAGCTTGTTAACAGATTCTCTGTCTTTCAGTAGTGTATTCTCATCTACAATAAACCTCTTTCTTTCATCTATTTCCATGTTTCTGTTCCTTTCACTTGAGTATCCCCTTTGTCTGTTTGTAACCTCTTTAAGGGTACAACAATTTCTATACTTGCTTCAGTCAGATGTCTCTAAATCACAGCTCATGCTTTGAGCTGTCCCTCTTCCTGATGACAATATATTATGTCTAGTGAGGAAGAGAAAGATTCAGTATACCCTGTGAGGGTTAAGTTTCCCAAGCCCTCTTTCCTCATTATATATCCAAGGAATTTCCACTGACTTTTCCTGATTCTGAGCATAGGTGTTCTTTTTGTTTCACCTTTGATAAACACTTATACCATCATTTGAGTTAAATATAACATGTGCAACAGATATGAGGTTTTGCTTAAAGCTCTTTGAAGATTAGCAGATAGAATAGACACATAAGAACAATCAAAGAGCAAACCAGAGAGATCAACACAATAAAGGTGACAACAAGCTGAACAATTTATGAAGTCAAAGAGATGATTATTATCACTGTTACTTAGTCTGTTACCATTAAGAGCCAAAAACATTTTTATCTACAAAAATAACATTTCAAGAATGGAATAGAAAGCCGGAATTTCTATTTTAGTAGATACATGTTTTTATTTGTTATTTTTAATGGGTGCTGCCATTTTTATAATTTTAATGATGTCTCTGACTGAAATAAAACTCTAGGTAAAAGAGACATTTATATTATAAGCTTCTCACTGCTATTTATGATTTAGTGAGTTTTCTTTGCAGACCATTCTTTGATTTTGTCAAATTTCCAACTTACAGTTGGGTTCAATGACAATAAAAAATAACTAGCTTTATTTTATTTAGTAAGTCACTGTTTTTATTTTCTGTTGCTGTTAACACATTCAGCAACAAAAGGGGTTAATTAAGGTTTTTCTTATTTTAACATTTAAACATCAGACAATGTTAATTTTCTTCCCCTTATTGAAAGTTGTGACTGGTCTTTATTTTGTCCTCCCCACAATGCTTTGATTAATACTTGCTTTCCAATAATTGTATTTAATTTCTGTGATTGCCTGGTTCAAAACAAAAGAAAAAAGAGATTGTGAAGGTACTGAGTGATGTGAATGCAATGTTGGAAATTCTGAAAAATTTGAATAAAGATAACTCAACAGCACTCACCAGTGTGCAGATTAAGTTTAAGGCTCTATGTTATTCATAGAGAATTGTCCCATGTTGGTTCATTAATTTGGTGATATAACAATCATGAGTTCAATTCCCAGTCTGGGTTGTATGTTCTTAAACCTGGTGGACGTGGGGTGAGAAATAACTGAACAGTATTAAAAATAAGAACTAGATGAGATATCCCTAGACAGTGGGCAGTGGAATAAGACAAACCTACTTCTGTGGATTAAATAAAGGGTTCAGTTCAGAATTTTCTGTAGTCTATCCAAATCAACAGGTGGCACAAGGATAAAACAACAGAGATGAGGACAATAGTCCACATGTAAATAATAATGACTCCTCATCCACAGCATTAAGACAAAAAAGATAGCAGAACAATCAAAAATATCAAAATAAGAACAACCTGGCAAGAGTACTGAGAAAAGATATGAAAAATTTTAATAGTAAAGAAAAGTGAATTCATCAGTAAGAAAATATTTGAAAAAACTGTTGTTGTATACATAAAGAAAGTTACAATGCAGAATGTGAGGAACATTAACTAAAGATATGAATGTAACAAAACTATCACCTTTAAGTAAACATCATAAAAACAAACATTTAAATTAAGTAGTACATGAAAATTGATTTTGCAAGATTAATTTAGATGGATCTGATGTCTGAGTTAGAGCTTGGATCCTTCAAAGAAATAGTCCAAAAATATGAGTTAAAAGACAACAGAAGTAATTGGCGGGGGTGATATTGTAGGCAATGAAATTATTGATCCCTTTAAAGTTGATGATGGCATCCAGATGAATGCTAAGAATTATTCTAAGTTCTTGAACATGATGATTTGAATGATATATAAAGTGTATTTTCAACTGTTACCTACATTGCCAAGAATATTTCAAAGACACAAATTTTATGGAAAATTTCCAGCCTTTTCAGCTATTAGTACAATAGAAAACTTGTAGTCCATAAGTAAAAGAGAAGCATATGAGAATGTAAAACAATATTCAACCAAAGAGCATTGCTAGGATGTAATAAAATCCATTTCAAGTAATGTTAAATTTGAAGGTTAATTTGCAGTGTAACACCCACACTTAGTTTGCATTAAAAATTTCCAGAATACTTATATTTATGTGTAATTGTATATGCTCCATTCAAATCTGGCTTGATAAATTTCATAAAATCTACTGTTTTGGAGTTATTAACAGTGAAAGTTCGGATTCATTCGCGTTGTGGGCAGCCATTACTGATGTTGTTTGCATACATTTCCTGCAGAATAGCTATCAGTGTAGGTATCATTGTGCAAACTGAGCATGCCTTCATAAATAGTTCTCATGTGCAGTAATTGAGACAAATTTAGACAAGAAAGATTAGATCCACTCTTAGCTTTCCTTATTTTTCTGTGCTTTCCACAGCGAATGTATGCAAACAATGACAGTAATGGCTTCCTTCAATGATGCAAATGTATCTGAAATTTCACTGTTGATAACTCCAAATGGTAGATTTTATCAAATTTATCAAGTCAGCTTCGAATAGAGCATTCCAATTACACGTAAATGTAAGTATTCTGGAAATTTTTAATGCAAACTGAGCACGGGTTTTACACTGCAAATTAACCAATTTGAAATGGTTAAAAAATTAACAGATCAATGAATGTAAAGCTGATGAAACTTAATGAATATAAAAAAGCCCATGTTAACACAAAAAATAATTAAAAAAATTAATTTGTATGTGGGATATTTTGTCAGTGGAATATGTATATTTTTATGGTCAATATCTTTTGGATTTATTTATAGATAAAAATTTACATTGCATTTTATTTGCAGGAAGAGATGACACTGATCAATATTTTGTTTTTAATAAGTATTTTATAAGTTGAATCTTACATTATATATTTCTTATATGAATGTATCCTGAAAATTTTTACAAGCATTTTGTTAATCAAATTATGAAAATATTAACTTGCTTAATAAAATCGTAAAATCTGATATTGTGTGTGTGGGTGCAGGTCAGGTCAGGTCTCTCACTTGGATTATAATGCAAGCAATTTAATTCTTAGAGCTTAATGATCAGATTATTCTTACAAATGATTTGATTATAGTTGTGAAGACCTGTGCAGAACTAGCCACACTTTGCAGAAGAATGGATAGCAGAGAAATGGTGTACTGTGTGCCACAAATTCTCCAAACAGACCTCCATAGGTTTTGAATTCAGAGTTGTCCTCCTAGACTTGTCGCCAACCCAGGCTAAAGAGCCTCATCTACCCTGCTATTTAACCTATATCTGGAGGGGAGGAAAGAAGGATTCATATATTTCCTGAAGCTATTTGTGCAAAAATGAAAGTAACAAACTCAAGTAGAATTTAAACTTGGCTTGCTGATTTCTCACTCTGAGCCATTAACTATTACCCATCTCTCTCACACACACACACACAAATATAAACAAATTAGACAAGCTATTGGCAATATTAATGTCTGCAAATAACTCTAAACATATCAAATTACTATACTTTAATCAAAAGCATTATAAATATAAGCAGGAGGAAAAAATTATAACAAGACTCATAAACACTAATATATCCTCCACTGAACCAAGTAAAAAAAAGAAAAGAAAATTATATACTATACTAAATTTAATACATCCTAGTAGTCTATAACAACTCTTCTCCTTCAACTAGTGTCTAACAAAAGACCGACATCGTATATCAATTTAAATGTTCTTTGCGAGATTGCATCTCTAATTAAAAATGTATGTTGGTTTTACAACAATGATAATGACAAGAAGACTTACATTTCATTTGAATGACCATGGTTCAATCTCAGGACATTTAAAGAAGAATTGATGCCCTCATTCACAATTTAGACAGATATTAGTAAAAAATATATCAGTGCTCCATCAACATAATAAGCAAAAACTTAAAATTCTGGAAGCCCTTGATATAAGAGCATTGCAGCCAAAAATAAATAAAATCAACTACAAGTATAACAACAAAGTTCTTAAATGCTTGTAGTAGCAAACTGTTGAAAATAATAAATTAAAATACAAGTAAAAAAATATTTTTTAAATCTTTTAAGAAATCACATAAGTTACCTCCCTTGTATAGAGGTAAAAAATATATTAAATTTACAATGTTAACATGTAATACATCCATAGATATGAAACTCCTGAAGACGGTCTCAAATGAGATTAAAAGTACTTGGTGGAATAAAATTATTTGAAAGGAAATTTTGGAATTTTCTTAATTTTCTGCAGATACCAAGAAAGGACTTGAAAGGATTAAAACTAAAAGATAAATAGACATAATATGTCTAAATTATTTACAAAAACATGCTTGAATATATATATATATATATATATATATATATATATATATATATATATATATATGTGTGTGTGTAAGAGGGTTCCTATCCCACAGACAAAGCATCACAAGCTTCCCACTACTCTATTACCAGTTCTAACCTTTACAACTAAGACCCACCATGCCATTTACATTGGAATGGATCTCACCCATTCACTTCATCCTCCATTACTAAGAAGGAATTTCCATTCAGACAGATTTTTAAATTCAAGACGATTTCTTTTGTCAGAAAATATTATGTTAATCACAGAAAACCCTCTTTCAGCCTCTTCAGAACTTATAGCAATGGCATTAGGTATTTATTTATTATTTATATTAATACTTAAGATTATTTTTGGATATTCCAATAACCAGATCACTAATCTTTAATTTTTAGAATCAGTTCATGCAAACGAGTAGTATGCCACAACTGCATGTATATCCCAACTTTCTCTATGACTCACTAACAACAAAGCTCAAGAGCCCAGTCTTCTTTGCTGTATCCCTTCATGGAGTGAGCAATCACAGCTCTGCAAAATTTCCTATTCTTTGAAGCTCTAAGTAATATCTAACCCTTTACCATCCCTCCTTGATCCCACACTCTCATCCATTTATAAAAAACTTGTTTGGTAGGTTACTTGCTTTTCCCTCTTGGCTTCAGTATATCATGTGAGTGTTAAATTCTCCAAGCTTTCTTCTCTCATTTTGTATCTCTTTACACTTGAAAGTGTTAGTGCATTTCATTCCCATTTCCCCTAAATCTTCATTACTCACATGCTCTGTCCATTGTATTCTCAGTACCCTTCTATAGAACTACATCTATGTTGCTTCAAATATCATCTTCATCTGTGTAAGAATTGTCCAGCATTCACTACTCTTATATTCTGTGCTAATAGGAATATATACTTGAAAACCAGGTGGATAAAATAATTAAAGGTTTATTGTAAAAACCAGTACAATAAGAAATAAGAAAACAGTTATGCACAAGGTCGTTGCAAGTCAATCGAGTAGTGAGCGCTACTATTGGAAGGTTGGTAGTTCTCGTATAAATCTGAGTCATACCCAACAGATCCCAGCTAGACGGTATCTAGCATCTGCCCCATGCAGTCACATGTGGCACAAGGTCGAATTTAATGTGGGATTCCGAGCCTGTTGGCTTGGCCAAAAAATCCCCATAGATCCTGTATAAATGGGATTGGGTCTGTCTACCTCCCCAGACAAGACTGCTCTTTGGCATAGCCTCGTTGAAGTTCCTCTCTGCCCAAAGGCTGAGAGTTCAACCAGCAGGGCTGGAAAAGATTCCAGCTAGACTCTATTCCGTTGACTTACAGATACTTATAGGTAGTTACTACCTATAGTGTAGTCACTCATAGGGGTGAAAAGTTATTCTATTACATCAACTAACATAAAAGATTAGATATTACATAGCAGTTCAGCACTCTTTTCTTTGTTTCTAACAACATTTATATATAACTTAATACTTTGGTTAGCATCTATAAGGTTGTCTTATCTATTCAAATGTACTCTAGGGATACATAAGTTGATTATCTTCCTTTGGTGGAGACAAGTCAGGTGGGTCACATGACAGTCATTTATTGACATCACTCCAGAAAGCTTCTTTCCAAGAACTGTTACTTTGTAGAACAGACACCTGAGAGGATGCATTGCCAATCACTACAATCAGTAACCTTGAGTGGCTCTTGAGTCTTGTACTGGATGAACGATTAGCCAAAAAAATTCCTGAAACTTTCTCAGTCTAACCGTCACTGCAATGACTATACATCCAATCTCCTTTTGCTTTGGTCATAAACATTTGACCAATTTATTTTAGATAGACTAATGCCTCACTAATATGTTGGAATTAAATTGTTAAAATTATCAGCACACATAGGTGTATGATGCATGTGTGTGTCCTTTTTTTAAGTGAGATAGAAGCCATAACATTGCAAATCAATCATGAATGCAGACACACTCAGGCAAAACTGACAATGTGTCTTCAGGGTGGAAGCTGTGTGGTGGACATTTTCGGAGAGGCCACAATAATGGCAGCACTGGAAGAGAAATACAATATTTCACAGAAAGTTGGATGCTGAAGATTTTTAGTTATTAACTGGCTTAATTGTCTTTCTTTGTCTGCAATTCAAGATGGAATAGAAAAAACACAAATTTAAAAGAAAAGAAATAAAGAGGAAATGTTGAAAACATTGGCTTTATGACAGAACAATCCAACACAGCGTTGGAAATAGTACATTTCACTACAGTTTCATCCATTGCTTCAGGGAGAATTCTTGGCAGTTGTCCAGCTTTCTTATTGTGGCTTGAATTTTTGCTCTTTTTGGTAGTGCTTGGATCCATTTAAGAGGGAAATGACTTTGGCTTCTTGTTACAAATTTTATGTCCCAAGCTAGCTTTTTGCCAGTACTGAAGAAAAAGGAATTACTATATAACATATTATAGCTGAAAAAAAATTACTAATCTACAGTATGTTTGGTTATGAAATAAATTATACCAAGTTTTGGAGCATTTACTTTTTTTTGGATATGATGTAATATGTAAAGTTGAGGCTTGTAGACTTATTGAGATATGATTGAAATGTATTCAAATTCAATCTCCATTGTTTTATTATTCCCAGTATCTGAAAATTGCCTTGGATTTGTCTTGGATTTTATATCAGAATAATATAGAACAGCAAATTACAGGACAATTTAAAAAACAAATTCATATTATGCAAATTGTCCCCATGATTTCCAGCCAACTTTAATCTTCAAAAATTGTCAATCACTATCTATTGTCCTCCTGATTACACTTTTTGTTCCTGCTAATTAGTAATGTTTCTGTTTCTAATTTTTCCACACCCAGTAACTCTTTGTGTTACTGCCTTGCATGGAGTGAAACTGTTTAAAAACCTGCAAAAAACTCCAATATTTTTACAATAAAAAAGAATTTACTCAGAATAATCCAAGCAAGAAAAGCATTTTAAACTCTCATCATCTATTTTTGAATATATGCAACTGTATATTGCTTCTCTGATCAATGAATCCTCTTACATTTGTTTTAAACATTTTTAATATTGTTTTGTGTCAAATCATTTAATCTGTTGTATGAACTTTTAGAAGTTTGAATAGGTTAGTGGATAAAAATAGTTGTAAGGCACCTCTGGTTTCCCAAATGCTTTAAGTTCAGTCCTTGTATCAGGTAGTGCAAAAATAGGAATAAAAACATTTCTTACAAGATCAAATAATGAATTTTGCCCAAAGATTTTGTAATATTACTGAAAAAGGCTGAAGTGTACAGGATCTGTTATTTATAAGGACAGAAAAGATTACTGGTTTGAAAGAATCATTGTCTCATTGATTCTCCAATTTGAATACACAGTGGGAGGTGAAACTTTATTTAAAAATTGGATTGCAGCAAAACTAAGAGGCAATGACAATCAATCTTTAGTGAAAAATGAGTCTGAAGCAAGTAATTTTTCCTAAAACAACAACCATAATCTATTAAATAATCTTGTGGGAATTACCATACTTTGTCTGCTAGGATGGCCACTAGGTGGCATTCTCTTCAGGACTGCATAAAAGGAAGCAACATAAAACAAACTTTCTTGCTCACAAGATGAAGTAGTAGCAGACATATCAAGTCTTTCCCTCTGAGAAGACTTAGTTGCTGGGCAGCCAACAGCTTAAATTTTGACCCAGCCACCCACACACATACAAACATACAATGGCTAAGTCCATCATTTTTTCCCTTCTTTTTGAACTATCTGTATGCATGTAAATATACACTTTTTTTTTAAATTATTTCTCTTCTTTTATAAGCCATATTGCACTTTAATGTATAAAAAATCTTACATGTTTTAAAATTCATTTCTTTTGAAAATGTTTAATTCACTTTTCAGCCATAACATGTACTAACACCTCACATTACAAGCTAGTGACAAGCAGCAACCTTGTTGAATTAAAATTGTAGCACTGTTCAGTACAATCTCTTTTAAGCCATCAGTTGTCTGAGGAATTGGTGACAGAGTACAGAAATATTTTTGTCATGAGAAATTATACAAAGACTCATTTTCTCATTTTGAACTATTCTTGAATTTATTATTGCTATAAACATTACATCTAATGAGTACTCATGTTTGAGCAAACAAACTTCTTTTTTTTATGAAGTAAAATCAACATCTACCAGCCTGGGCAATGGAAAAACTTATTAAAGAAAATATACCTCTTGAAAGAAATACACCTTCATTCCCTTTACCCTGGGGAAAAAACCAACGTGTTCCTAGGATAAAAGGAATACAAGTTCAATTCCTGTGAAAATTTACATTTTCTTTAATAAGATTTTCACTATTTCAAAAAAGTAGCAATGTCTGCTCACCATGTACTCACTAAATATAATGTTTATAGCAATAAGAAATAATGTCAAATTAAAAAATCCATTATTAAAAAATTAAGATCTTTTGTTTTATTGATTGATTGATTCATTTTCTATGGATAATCAACACTTTTCAGGTTATTTAAAGCCAGAAAATATTTTTTTTTACTTTGTCAGGATGTTTTTAGTTAATAATGGTTTAGTGATAAAAGTCTTACTAATTAATCCATAATTAGGGAGGAGAAGTGGGAGATTCATACTTTTTCAAGCAGTATTTGCGCATGTGAATATAATGAACCCAAAGGGAATTGGAACTCTGTATTCTTATTAACAATTCTGAGTCATTATCTATTACACCACCCACACATCCAAGTTTACAGAATTTGGTATTCCCAAGTGGTCACCCATCTAGGTACTGAGCAGACTTAATGATGCTTAACTTCAGTGACCATACATGAACAGGTGTTTCACTGTGATGTGGCTGTAAGCTGTATGACTTTTTGTGTAAAGTTATTTCTTATAACAATCAAGATGAGTATACTTGTATGACAAAATCAGGATATCATGTAAAACTTGAAAACAGTTTTTGGTCATGAGACTAGAAAATTCTTAGAAAATTAAGATTATTCTTAACCAGATGTAATGATAAATTCTATGCTAACAGTTTCTTTTCTTGAATTTTCTTGAACTCTTCTGGCCGTTTGCTTTCTCAACTTTGGTCTTCAAAATTTTAAATGTACAATGTCAGCCGTTATCTACTGTCTTCCTGATTTCTCTTCTATTGTTCCTGTTACTTCATAATGCTTTCAGTTTTCTAATTCTTTTACACCCATTAACTCCTTATGCCTTAGTGGCTTTACTACCTTGCTTGGGGTGAATTTGATTTAAAAAAAGCCCCCAAAACCAAAAAAATAAACAAAAAGACATCAGTTTTACAGACAGCATTAAGCTTGATTTGCCATTTTTTCTCACTTAACATGAAAGTGCACACTTATCCACTGAATTGCTCTGCTTTGCAAATAAAACAAAGGGAAAGCAAATTTTAATTAAATTGCTTAGGTTTTCTACACAGAAAATATATTTTTCATACTACCTTTCCAGAACAGAAACTATGATCTGGAATTGGAATGAATGCAGTAATTGCACCTACTCCAAAACTTTATTATAAAAATTCTAGATGAGGAATTAGCAAATAGTAAACACTTCAAATATCTCAGCATATGGATCAGTTAAAAGCAATTTAGTCTTGGAGATAAGGTAATTGAACATAGGACTGGGTGTGTTAGTGAGAATTTTGCACACCACCAGTAATTACTACAAAACCCAAACATAAACCTGAAAACATGAGTCATGTTCTTAAATAGACTTGTCGGATAAAGACTGTTATATGGATGTCATCCATGGCACCAAATTCATTTAGAAATGTCTGAACTGTCAGCCGTATACAACTATTTTCTAAGATTGATGGTTATCAGTGGCTTCAAGTGAATGGAGCCTGTAAGTCTTAGTGATGACCATCCTTCATTAAACCTTGTAATTGTCTTGCAGAATCACAGAGAACTGTACCAAATCAAAGAACCCACATCACTTGAGTACTTTCAGCAGCAGCAACTAATTTGGTTAGTAAATGTAACCCAAAGAGAAAATAATGACATAATCAAGATGTTAACATTCAACACTACTTCAAACAAAAGGTTAGGAAGGAATCCAATCAATATTGGAAAGTGCAATAAGTTATTGGATTTGAGTGAGGTTTATGGGCCGGGGGGGGGGGGTTAATGTGTTTACAGGTTGTTATCTTTGGATAACATCTTTAATCCAAATATACACCAAGTTTTGGCCTTTTAAAATATATTCAAAGATAATTAGTACAAAGATATATTTTGCATGTACTGATAAAATTTTTATATTTCTTAAAATAAAATATACAATATTTAAAGAGTTCATAACTTCATATCAGAGAGTTCTTGTGTTGAACATCTAAATCCTTTAGCATATAATAGATAGAGAGAGAAGAGAGTTCTTGTAAATGTGTATGTAAGTATCTCTTTGATAGTAGCAATTCTTTTGATTCTATGTGGGATTTTTAGGTGTTTGAAAATTTAGGCATGAGAGAACAGATGAAATTATTTCATCAACTCTCTGGTCCATGTTTGTCACTTTTTTTGAGACAAAGGAATTCATTCCATTATTGTTACTTGATTTCTGATTGGTTCACAGATGCGACTCATTTGACCACCTCTTTTAATTCACCTCCGTCTGGGAAGGATGATCTTTTGGCGTCTTTTATTAATTTCTTTTTTTCTTATCTTTTTTTTCATTATTTTATTTCTTTATGGTAAAACAAAATGGTTTGCAAATTTTTCTAGCTTTTTTTTTTTAAAAATAGTGAACTTTATTTTTCTATCACTACACACACTTTACGCACTAATAAACAAAATTTGTAACACTTATTTGTCCACTGTTATTTAATTTTCTTTGTTTGAATACATAACTTTTAAAACTATTTTCCTGAAAAATTGTTTTAATCGAAAGATGTAATATATTTCAAGCAAAAGTAACACTAGCTGCTTGTCAATGAAGGTCAGTGTTTTCATTAGAAAGGAACAATTGCAGTGTAGTTTTTATTGAAGGGGTAGCAAGAAAAGAAATGCTGTGTTTGCTCAGTAATGAACTGAATAGAAATAACAGTGACAGAGAATAAAACAAAAGAAATCTTTCAAGGCAAAATAAAAGCATTCCATTAGGAGAGAACTTAATTCTTGTCAATTTTATGATCTTTGATCCAAAACTCACCACAGATAAAAGGTGGATACAGGTCTTTATATTTGGCTGCGACACATTGTCTAGGAATTCTAAGCCTGGTTCATACTTCATATGAAGTTGTTATAATAACAACTTCATATAAACTATTTCTCCTGCTTTCTTCAAAGGTTGTTTCTGAAAGAAATTTTGCCTTATTTCAAATACTGAGAAACTCTCATAGTAAATATTTAACCCCAAAAGTTCCTTTCTACATACAACCGTTTCCCTAATCTTCAGGGGATATGTCAGTTGATCGTTTCACTTTCACAATGGGTTATTTAATTCCAAAACACACAATTTGCATACAATTTCATTTTATTTTATTTTTTTGGTGGGGGGATAATGGTTTTAATGATACAAGTCTTACTAATTAACCCATACCCGGAGGGAGACAAGATGGATTCATACTTTTCCCAAGGGTATTTGTGCTTAAGTGAATATAACAAACCCAACTGAAACTGGAACTCAGCTCTCCGATTAACATTCGAGACATTATCCATTACACCATCTGCATATCCAAGCTTACAGCACCTGGTTATTCCCAAGTTGTCACCTATCTAGGTACTGACCAGGTTAGGGGATATGTTCTAAAACCTTCTCCGCATATACACATCTATGATAAAGTTCCATTTATAAATTAGATATAATAAGAAATTAAGAATCATAACTGTAGCTGTCCATGGCAGTGATTAGTGTGTATTGTACAAGAACACATGTAGGTAGAATTTCCTGCGAGCCGGTTCAACTACATGAGAAAGTTGAACTTGAATTAAATCCAAAGAAAACAAACAAGACCGATAAATATATGTAAACAAATATATGTATTAACAACAAGTACAAGTTACAAGCACATGGACAGTTACATGGACAGAGTGTGTGTGGTGAATATTATGTGTGTGTGTTGTGGTGAGTGTTCGTACGTACGTGTATTGTTCTTAGTGTGTTCCCAGAATTTGGGAAACACTGTATCTGTGAGAGCTCACATCTGCGAGGTGGTAAAAGGCTGAAGGCCTGAGGTAAAAAGAGGTCAAGGCAAAGGGTCAGCCAGTATTTATAGTCAGGGGAGAGAGACTCCTGGTGATGGGTTAAGGAGCTGAGGAGGAGCTAACTTCAACATAACTATTAATAAAATGAAACAATTATGATAATATGCCCTAATAAAATTTACATAATAGATATATTTTTTTTTTACAATAGACCTTAGGAAGCTTGATATGATTATCTGGTAATCTTTAACTGACATATCTTCAATAAATAGTGTGTCCAAAGGACAGTTTTTCCCTTGATACCACTATTATTTTAACTACCTTAATTCCCTTAGTAATGTTTATTGTTTTAAAAAGTGATGATTAGAATTTTAATGAAGAAACAAACACATAAAAGTGAATTTATACATTTTCTTTGTTTTTTGAGAATCCATAACAAAAATATTAAATTCTATTCATTAACTTATTTGCAAGAATAATTATATATTTACAAAATTCTAAAAATGTGAACCAAATAATACAATGCAATGTTTATCATTTATCAATTTATAATGAAATAAATTATGAAAATATATTTTTTTATTCATAAATTTATAAAAAATGTCTGAACAAGAAAATTTAAATAGACAGATAATGATGACTGTAATTATAAATGTTGAAAAATTGTATTTTCCAGGCATTTCTTTCATGTAGCCATTTTTTTTTTTTTTTTTTTTAAGCGTTTCACCCCAAACAAGACAGGAAGCCACTAGGATGCAAGGGGTTAAAGAAGATTTGGAGAAAGATCAGATAGGAGTGATAGAGGAAAGGATGAGGAGAAGGATAATAGATAGATCAAGGCAACTGGAGATGTCGATTGACATTACATTTGAATAGTTGGAGATTATATTGATGAATCCAGTTTCCCTAACTGGATTCATCAATATTTTATAATATTATGAATAAAAAATTTCATAGTTATTTATATGTTATGTACCATACCTATGAAAACTAATAGGCATGTCCCAATCCTCATAAATATGTTGGACACATTCTAAATGGGGGTAATATGCTGTCTAAGTAGTCCACCATTAGCAGTGGTTTACCTACTTAACACTGCTGGCAAGTATTGTATTTTGTTGATGTTAGAAAGATTACCATTTCATTTCCAACCTCCGTCTTGGTTGTTCTTCATTTAGTAACCTTTTCTAGATTACAACATTATCAAATGGTAAATAATAAATATTGCATTGTAACTATTTTACATATTTTGATAATTTTGTAATTTTTAAAATTTTTAAAATAAAACAATATCTCTGCCAATTTATTTCTTTATAAAATGGTAAACAATAAATTTTTATAAAAAGTAAATAATAAATATCACATTGTACTTCATATTTTTATAATCTTGTAAATAAACATTGCCATGGTAGAGAAGCTAGCACAAAATAATAGCAGCATCATGGTAAAAAGTACCTGTTTGACACTGTTTTTTTGCAGGCATGAAAGTTAAAGTTTGCTGATTATTTTCTTTTCTTATTAAGTCAGTAACTTTCCAATAAATAAAAACAAAAGGTTAAGAAAAAAAACTGCTATCAATACTAGAAAGAGCAATAACATTTGGTGGATTTTTTTCTTCTTTTTTTTTAATCATTTCACCAAAAGCAAAGCAATAAAGGCACTAAGATGCAAAGGTTACTGAGTGTGAAAGAATATAAGAAAAAGAAAAAGATTATTAAAAGAACAGGAATTAAAAAGACTGAAGATAATGATTGGCATTGCATTTCAATTTTTGAAGATCAAAAGTTGACTGGAAAGTAAAGAAGTGGGAGAAAAGAAACTGTTAGCATAG
Organism: Acanthosepion pharaonis; assembly: GCA_903632075.3. Taxonomy (NCBI): domain Eukaryota; kingdom Metazoa; phylum Mollusca; class Cephalopoda; order Sepiida; family Sepiidae; genus Acanthosepion; species Acanthosepion pharaonis. The sequence continues at coordinate 993,618 of CAHIKZ030000084.1, read as the reverse complement.
AACTAACACTTACATTTAGATATTTTAACTGTAGAATGATGAAACCTTGCAGTAGTGCACTTAAATTCATAAAGTGGAGGCTAGTTTTTTTTAAAAACTGTTTTAAAAGAGAAAGATTTTATAAATTTCTTTCATCAATGTACATTTCTTGTATGGGAACAGTTAATATCTGCATTACGTTTCAGTAAAAGAAAACACAAAGCTTCTCTTTGTTATATCCAGATTGCCATCGTCACTAATCTTGCATTTTGAGGTTCATTATTTAGTAAAACTTATGAACTGTTTACCCCTTGGGTTAAATGTGTGTACTAGAAACTGCTGAAAGTAAAACCACTGACAAGGGAGACTACTCTTGAAACTTAAATCCCAGTTCATATTCAGAGAAAGAAAGATAAATAAAAAGAAATGGAACATATTTCATGTTCCAATTAGGTTCCATGCTTCTTATTTGTTTTTGGACCTGCCTTATAAAAAAACAAAAAAACTTTAAATATATTGAATAACAGCCTGGAGTGAGAAAAAACATTGCAAACTCTAGGAATGTTAGGAACAATGCCAATACTGAACTTAGTATCTTTTGCAGAATAAAACATTAATAATAATAAAAAAAAATCCTTTGTAGTTTTTGGTTGGTTATTCATAAACCTATGATAACAGAACCAAAGGATTTTTTTTAGAAGATGAAAAGTATGTCTCTATTTGAATTTATACTGACATAATTTTCTTCAAAATATTTTAAGGAGTTTAAGGAAAATGGGAACAGTCCTAATTTTTTACTCTTTTCCCCTGATATTTCATTTTTACTTTTTAACCATCACTGATAAAGCTTAATTATGTTTGGTGAGTATTTAAAGTATACTATATTTGAGTATATGAATGTAATATTATAATGGTACACAAACTAGTTTTATAACTTTAAGAGTGAGTCACTGTTTTGTGATGTCACCAAACACTCATTGCCACTTTTGTAATGTCAACTAATGCTCATTGTAGCAGAAACTTTGTAATTGCAGATACAACTATAGTATGCTGTTGAACAATACTGGTGTCAGACGCCTTCGAATATCACTCACACTAATAGTACTTGCTCGAATAGTAACTGCCTTATTGATCCAAATAGAGAAATGGTATAGTGAACAGTGTAGGTAATAGCCTGTATAGTAATAGATGATAGAGAAGAAATAGCAAACTGAATAGTATAGAAGATAGACTACAAGGGTGATCAATCTAGATCTCACACGATTCCTATATACGTGTTTCTTCTATGGTCCCATGGTCTACTTAATTCAATAATGGGATTTGCCTGTATTTACTCACTGGCAAAATCTATATTCAAACTCAAGATGTCACTGCTCCTTTTCTTTTTTTAGTTCAACCAGTTCAAACCTTTACTCTCCTGGCCACTTCCATCAAGTTGTATCATACTCATCTATTTTTTTTTTCAAATTTAAGAAAAGTTGAACTTAGATAACTTCTCAAGAATTTTCACTGTGTGGAACAGACTCCCACATAATTTCTTCCCTGCACTCTTCAGTCTTGACCTCATCAACAAAAATCTTTCCTCCTTCACTTCATAATATTAATTTCTTATCTTCTCAGCCATTCATATCACATTCAACATTACCAGTTTGCTGATTGCAGTTCTTCATAGGGTCTTCAGTCTTGTATTATGTGACTTGTTTGTTTTGTTTTATGGCATATCAACCTCAATGGGTTATTTAATGCCGACAAAATTTTTACCGTACTGTGTAAGACGATAAACTACATCCTTGTCCAGGGTAAGATGATAAACTATGTCCAACAGCAAGGAGACTGATCAGGAGGCTTTGAGGAGCAGGGAACCTCCTCTTAATTGCTGGTGTTTCCAGGTCCACCCTGTTAGGGTCCCAGCTATGAGCAAATAGTTAACCCAGAAACTGAGGTAAAAGTCATTATAAAAGTGTAAAAATAGGTTTTAATACCAGAAATACTTTGTAAAAAAATTATTGCTAGAAATAAATTTTTGAAGAAAAAAAAATATTATCAGCAATATGTTTTTGAAAAAAAACTATTACCAGCAATACGTTTTTGAGGAAAAAAATATTACCAGAAACAGATAATTGACAAAACAAAAATATTACCAGAAAAAAAGTTGTCAGCATTAAATGACCCATTGAGGTTGATATGCCATAAAACAAAACAATCAGACCAAAATTTTTATTGCTGGAATTACTGTTTTTGAAAAAGTATTTTCTAGTAATAGTTTGGTAATAATTGTTTTTATTAAATCCTGATAATATTCATGTAAATTGAACAGATTTCAAATGGAATTTGGTTTGCTGATCCCATTTATTATACTGATTCTCTCCTGAATGTCCCTTGCATCTACACTCTCACATGAATGCTATTAAGAAATGCAAGAATACAACTCTTCCTCTGCTCCTTGTGATTGTGTTAGTGTTACACCAGATTGGTTGACATCAGGAGAACAGTAAATGGGATTTCCTCTTCCATATCTATATGAATTCAGGGTTTGTTGTCTGAATTTAAACTCATACTTCAGAAACACTCATATAAAAAATAACAAAATATGGCCAAGATAAGACAATATCATTAGCTTTTTTGAAAGATTAAATTTAGCAATATTAATTAAAAAAAAATTGTTAACTGATTTTTTGGGTCACAAGGACTTAATTTTATTTGTGTATAAATAATTCATGAACTCCTGAAGTTTAACTCAATAACAAAATTATAACAGTGAAATAAAGATATTAAATACTTGTTATAAAATTTTTGGTTATGGTAGTCATGCTCAAAGTTCAAAATAATATCAAAGATTTGCAGTTTATGTACTTTACAAGACCATTACTACAGACTGAGGATTCATTGTTTGCTTCCTTATATATATATATTATAAATTAATTAATTTAAAATGTTTTTTTTCGCTACACAGTTCTAACCATTTTTGAAACATGGTTAGAACTGTGTAGCGAAAAAAAAACATTTTAAATCAATTAATTTATAATATTAATGCTCTGTAAATTTACATTGAGCACTATTTTATAAAAATAACAATATCTATAAGAACACCGGATTATATATCTTACTGTTCTTTCTTTTTATTTATATATATATATATATATATATATATATATGAAAAAATGATAAACAAAAAAAATTATATATCAAGAAAAAATTTTTTGATATTGTAGGAGTAGAAACTTATGATTTAATTTTTATTAGTTGATTTGAAAAAGAAAATTAAATTTTAGAATTGCTTCTCATTCATGAACATGTTTATCAATAAACATCAATTTAGTCCGATGAAGTCCTAAAGTATGGAACACATCCCACAAAAATTTTTTTACACTTTCTCAAAGATTTTCCTAAAATTATATAGACCAATGTGTGTGTGTGTGTGTGTGTGTGTGTGTGTGTGTGTGTATGTATGTATGTGTATAGAGAGAGAGAGATATACATACAGGTGGGGTTGAAAAACATCTAAGCCCAGCCAAAATCCCTCTCCTCCTGAAAATTCTCATCTTTGGGCATATACTGAGAAGTGTGTTGGACCTCAAAGTTTTCTCAATCTGTGTTTGTGTGCATATAGGCAATAATTTTTTTTCATTTATACATGTATTATTTTATATACAACATTTGGGCCAAACATTTGTTCCTTTGCAGGAAAATAAGAGAAACTTTTCATATATATATATATATATATATATATATATATATAATCAAATGAATAAATATAGGTTAATGTATAATATATATATATATATATATATATATATATATATATATATATATATATATATATATGTACCCTATGTGTAATAAATTCAGTGCTCAATGCTACAGAGCTATTTAATATATTAAAAAGATACATAATACCATGTGTTGATTGTACAACTCTGAGATTGCAAATGGCATGAAACTTGAGTTGTGCAATTAACATAGGGCATTATGTATATATATTTTATAAATATAAAGAAATATGCCCAATCATATTTTGCATCTTTACCAAGAGCTATAAAGGATAGGAAATTGTGGAGAGCCATTATTGCACATGTCCTAAAAGAACACAGCACACAGAATAAGAAGATAACTATTTTTTTTTCTAAATTATATATATATATATATATATATATATATATATATATATATATATATATATATATATATCACACTGATGCATCACTAAACTTAGTACAGATTGCCACAAGATTATGACTGTAGGGTATACAATGGGCATAAAAGTCATTACAATAGAAACAGCTTGCTAGATAATCTAACAAAGCATTTCTCTTTAACAAGACCTGGTTATTTCCTAAGTGTTGCTTAATATGCAAATGTACAGTAATATATTATGCAATGATATTATTTGCTCAGACACAGTTGTGTAACACCAACAGTGAGCTAATACAGCATATAAATTTGTGTGTGAAAAGCTTGCTAATAATAGTCCTGTAGTTGCCACCTAGGATGATATTAGGTAATTACTAAGAAGACTGACTCAATGGAATAAGGGAAAGTAATAACTGAGTAGGGCCTAAATAAGAACTAGACAAGACATCCCTAGACATGATCAGTGGAATGACAACAACCTATCCCAACAGTTTTAATAAAGGGTTATCATTTGTGAATATCTGTGCTGATGATACAATCATATATATGGGTGTACCAAACTCAAAATGGCCAGAGATTGACAGCTGATCTCTCCTCTAGCTCTGACATCTAATTGCAAAAAAAAACTGGCCAATTGCATTCACTGCCTTGAAAACCAAATGAGTTATATTCCATCATTGCCAATCAGACCCAGATCTATTACCAATCACAATGAACAGATGTTCCCTTGGGGAGACCCCATGCTTTGACAAATTATTGAGACTTAAACTCAACCCAAAGCTCTAGTGGAACTTATATATACAATCCATCACTAAAGATGCTGGAAAAATGGTTGATTCTCTGTATGACTCCAGTAAGTATCTGACTCCTGTTATCCTCTACCTTTACAAGAGCTAAATCAAGCTAAAAGTAAGGTCAGTCAGTTATATGCCATGCATGATACATGCTTAGGTGATCGTGTATCTTTCAATAACATGACTGATGAGGCAGATTTTTTCTCGCAAGTAAGATGCCATTTCATTCTGCAGTAGACCAGTTGCCATCCAAGGCTATAGAACTTGGTCTGTTCTGCTATTTACCCATAGCTGGGGGGAGAAGAGGAGGATTCATACCTTTCCTAAGAGTATTAGCACATAAGTGAATGTAATGGATTCAACTGGAATTTGAACTCAGATCTCCAATTCCTCAATCCAAGCTGTTATCCATTACCTCACCATGCTTCCTCAAAAAATTGAAGAAATGTTGCCATATATGGGCAAGACCATCCCAGCATTCACTTTTCAGTTTTGATAGGGTCCAAAAGCATCTCCATGTCCTTGTGGGTAATTAATTATTTTTTACCTTACAACCCCTTTCTCAGAGACGAAACATTGTAAGCCTCTCACTGCTCTATCATTACATTCTTTAGATCCTCCAATTCTAACTTTCATTGCTAAGACCTGCCATGCTACACACATTGTAGTGAATCACTCATTCCCTTGGTATTCTGTTGTAAATTTCACTTGAGCAGCTTCTTCTGATGAACCAGAAAAATGTTTAATGAGTATTACTATATAATATTAATTTATAAAACTTTTATTTAGTTTATTAACTTTCTTATAATGAGTGGTGATTATTTAAAATCATCTTATGTTTATTTGTTGCCGTTTGTGTTTTACTGAACATTTATTATGAGGAGGGAGAGGAATTTTAACAGATTTTCTTTCTTTTCAACTATTCTAACCTTCACAGCTAAGACCTGCCAAGCTACCCACATTGTCGTGAACCACTTTCATTTGTATCATATTCCATTGGTGAGATGTAAATTATACATGAGTAGATACTTTCCATGAAGTGCTGATTTCTCAATCACTACAATCCTAACCTGGTCAAGTAGGGGTTAACTGTTATCTTCCTCACATATGCCCATAAATGTGCCTGTTACCACTTACTCTGTAACCCTCTACCTCGAGTGGCTCTTGGGCTTTGTACAGTGTGAACGTTATTGTAAAAAAAAAATAATAATAATAATTTCACTTTTAGAGAATATAAAAGTGTGTGTGAGAGAGATAGAAAAAAACTGTTTTAACCCAGAAAGGGTTACTGAATGAGAAATAACCAAAATGGAGGTTGGAAATGAAATGGTAATCTTTATAACATCAATAAAATACGATACTCGCCAGCAGCATGAAGTAGGTAAACCACTGATAGTGGTGGACTACATAGACAGAATATTACTCCCACTTACAATAGAGTCCAATGTATTTATGAGACTTAGGATATACCCATTATTGTTCATAGGCATGGTATATAACAGAAACATAAGCAACATTACAGACATAGCACATTGAAACACTTGTTCTTGTTATATTACCAAAGTGAGGTAATGTTGAAGGAATACCAAGTGCTGTAATATTAGAGGTTCTGGTGGCATAATCAATAAAGGCTTGGAATGAGAAGTCAAAGAGCTGAATTCAAATTCTAGTTACTATGAGGTGGTAGGGGATATGACAAGCCAAGTTTAAACGACTTCTTTATAACAAGGCTAACCTTCATAGTTAAGATCTACCATGCTGTGCACATTGTAGTGAACTGGTCTCATTCTTTTCATATCCCAACTCCCAGGTGGATGCTTCCCTAATCACAACAATCTTAACCTGTTCAAGTCTAGGGTCAACTGTTATCTATCACACATATCCACATAAGCTGCGCCTTTTTATTCTGAAACACTGCACATTGAGTGCCTCCCGGGTCTTGCACAGTGTGAACATTTTTGTTAAAAAAAAAAAAAAAAAGATTGACAAGCAGCTGAGTACATTGATCTGAATACTTTCTTCTATGTGCTGTGCCCCTTCTGGGTGTTGTTTATCATGACTCTCCACAACTTCCTGTCCTTTGTAGCTCTTACTAAATTTTGTCTTTTCGTTATCTCTCCTAAATCCCGTTCTACCATCTGTTTACACATTTATATCTTTTCTCATTATGTGCCCCAAAAAATTTAAAGTCTCTTTCTGCTGTTAAGTATAAGTGTCCATATGTAAATAATCTAAATAATGATAATTCCTGATCCCAGAAGGTCAAACAGAAATTAGTTGAGTATGATACAAGAACTATCAAGTGTAGGGCACTCAGTGAGAATTAAACTCTATCCAGTTATAATGAACTGTGAGATTGGCATTCTATTCATTCCTCTATAGCAGTGATTGATTTGTTTTTTATGGCTTATCATCCATTTGTGGGTCATTTAAAGTTGAAACATATTTTGGACTGTATGAATAATTTGTTTTAATGAATATTGCATTTACAATTTTTTGAGAATAACAATAATTTTTCCAAATACAAGTCCTGCCATTTAACCCATAGGTGGAGGGAAGAGATGGATTTATACCTTTTGCAAGAGTAATTATGCATAGATGAATAATGAACCCAACTAGAATTTAGACTCAGTTCTCTGATTTCTCATTCTGAGCCACTATCCATTACACCACCTGCATATCCTTCCTCCATTACAACAGACCCAGTTATTCACTGATGCAAAGCCACCATATTGTATAACAAGTGAAGATCAATCTATATACTCTAGCAAATTGGCCTGCAAAACAAGTTTGCTAACCATTGAGCTACATTAGGCATAAACTCTGCTGATACCAGATGGTAAAAGGCAAATTAAATGTTGAAGATAATTCTTCTCTATAAAGCAATAAAAATTCATCAAATAAAGTGCATTATCCTCCTTCATACTGTTTCCACAATGTCATTATCTAAGATACAGTAGGTTTCATATTCAGAGAATGAATGCAATATTATGATTAAAAGTTTCACTTAGAAAGAGAGATATGGGAAAGACAATGTGCTGTTCCAGGTTAAACACACAGCCTTAAGACATTTATAAAATTGGATGATGTGTCCGGTGTTGACCCTAATGGTTTGGTTGTCAGTTGAATACAACCATTGCTATGATGGTCATCAGCTTCAAGAAGCAAGATGCATTGTTATAGACAATAATCTTCTTTCTCATCTTACGTACCAGAACAATGTTAACATTTTATTCACAAGAGTTCTCAATGACATTTATGCAATATTAAAAGTAATTTTCATCTAAAAAAAGTCTTCAGTGTTCAAATTCTATCCAAAAGAGCCTTAAATGGTGCCATTATTATTATGTTGATGCAGATGCCTTAGAACATATTATTGCTGAAATTTTGCAGAGACTAATTTGGTAAATGCCACTTCCCTGACAGAAAGACAATCAAATTTCAAATTTAAATTGTTCATTTAAAATATATTTATTAATATATATATTTTACAATGACGTTCACCCTGTACAAGTCCCAAGAGCTACTCAAGGTAGAGGGTTACAGAGAAAGAAGCAAAGGTAATTGGGATATGAGGGGAAGATAACTTAACCCTAGATTTGATAGGTTAAGATTGTAGTGAACAGGGAAGCATCCTCTTGGGAGTCGTTTCTACTAAACAGCAGTTCATGTGAAGAAGCTGCTTGAGTGAAACATCGCACCAATAGAATAAATATAGATGTTATACAAATTGATTCAAATGGGTTTCTTGCCAGAGAGAAAGGGAAATTAGCTCTCATGACAGAGATGTCCCCTTTCAGTTTCATTCAGTTTTCAATTGCGTATGTGTGCATGTGTATGTGTTTGCATAAGTGCATTTTTTAATTCAATGCCAGACTTAAAAAGTATTTCTAATATCTCTAAAAAAAATATATCAAAAAAATAATTCTATTCGTTACTGAAAAATTCCAAAGTACAGGGTGTCCCTAAAATCTGGACACATACAAAATGTCATGAATTATATTTTTTACCTTCACAGATTAAACATGGTTTTGTCAAAAGAAAGAAATGGCTTCTTTTTTCTGGGTTATTCTAAAGGAGAATGTGTACTCAATGAAAATCACGGATGCAACATACAATTCAACACAAAGAGTTAATGTATTAAAATTAACGGCAATATAGAGTCATCGAGTTCATCTGAATCTTGCAAAGCACATCAATCTAATGCATCAGAAATGATGGAAATCATAATGAAGATATTATTTGTTAATATTCCATTTCAATAAAATTTTGTTGAAAATTTCATTTCTTGAAAATATGCATTTTTGCCGATGTGTCCAGATCTTAGGGCACCCTGTAAAATAAAATCTTATGATTATTTGATTTTTTAGGGTTAAAAAAAAAAGAAAAGCTTTTTATTCTTGTCTCTAAGAATGAATTGATTGTTCAGCCCAGGGTAGAGGTTGTCCAGACTGAGGGGAAATGTATTATTTCAATATCTTATTTTTAAAGATACTCAAATTGTGTGTGTATATTAAATAGTGAATGCATATGTAGGTCCTTCATGCACAAAACAGACATATGAATACACATAAGTACATGAAAAATCATATGCAGATAGTTTATGACAGACAAATAATCAACTTTTCTTTTATAATATAGATTGGATAATTGGGTTCCTCAGGGCAGTAAATCACTTAATTAATTCTGAAGACATAAGATGGATGCTGCTAAATATTTTTATCATTTATTTTTATCTAACAAATCATTTAATACAACAGACAGTACTGTCAAATATAAACTTATTAAATTATAATAAAGCATATTTCATATTACTATAAATGTTACATTTAATGGATACATATGCTTGAATAGAAAACCCTGCTTTTTTTAAAAAAGTGTAAATGACATCTAGTGGCTTGGGTCAGAATGAAGAAATGGCAATCGTGGACTTTCATGCTTGCAAAAGAAATGAAGAATCAAAAGGAGTTTTTTTTTCTTGACACTGCTATTATTTTAACTATATTCACTACTCAGCAATGTTAATTATTTTAAAAAGTGATGATTAGAATTTTAATAAAATCAAAACCTATCATGGAAGTGAATTTATACATTTATAAATGCAATGTTAGTTGTTATCTTCTGCCTTATTCTCTAACAATCAGAAACACCTTGCATCTTAGTGGCTTTAATGTTTTGCTTGGGGTGAAATGATTAAAAAAGATCTAAGGATTTTATGTTGGAAAATAAAATCCTTACTTTTACCTTGATAAAGTCCATCAGAGGACAAAACTCATTGGTAAGGAAAAGATTTACTTTTGCCTTTATTACTATGTGTGTGTGTATATATATATATATATATATATATATATATATACACACTTACTTTGGTTTCAACCTTTCAGTATCTTCAGGTGATTCCAGTATATATATACACACACACACACACACACACACACACAGGTATGGTAAATTGTTGCCATTTTATATATTTAATTTCATGAATGCATGTTGTCTGTTTTCGATTTTGTCGACTATGCAGTATAATAGGGTCAGTTAGGCATTGTTCATGAGAAAAAACAGCAACATGATGCAATTCACTCCATAAGCAATTTGGAAATGGCATGTTGAACTGCTTGACATTTGCTCCACATACTCCTATACAACCATTTCAGAGTTCTGGATGTCAATCTGAGGATAGTGAAGAGGATTTGGAGAGATGGATAAGTCTAATGGTGATTACAAAGGTATGGCACATTGGAAATCTCACTCTGATCATTCTGATAAGAAAAGAACCTGAATTTGTTGGCGAGAGCCTAAGATTCAAAATGAAGACTGACATCAAGTGCCTTTAGGAGGTAGTGCTTCCCTGGATCAAGAGGATAGCTGATGGAAGAACCTATGTTTGGCAACAGGACTCTGCACCATGCTACACAAGCAGGAGATCCCAGTCATAGACAATTTCTGCAACCACATCACCCCCTTATATCTGGTTACCTAACTTCCTAGTCTGTAACCCCCTTCATTATTATGTGTAGGGGTGCAGTTAAGCAAAAGGCCAAAAAAACTCCTTGTAACACCAAAGATGGACAGAAGGCAAGGATTATGAAGCATTCATCAACTTAAACAAAGACCATCCAGAAGAGTTGTTGGAGATTCTGAAGTCATGTGGAGGCAGTGGTTGAAGCCAATGCAGATTTTATTGAATAAAGTTACTCTTTAGTATTTCAAGATATTTTTCATTTGGTAAATATATCTGTTAAAATGAGATGTCAGTATTATTTTCATTTTTGTGTAACTTAGACAATTTATGAATCACACCCCATATATATGTTGATATAATGGAATATGCATACACCCGAGTTCCCCCTCACTGGAATATGATTGGCTGGTGTTCATCATAAATACAGACGGACATGTAGGTACAACAGAGATTAAGTCTATGACTACGCCATTGGCTACCCTATTGGTCTGCACCAATTGCCTAAGCATATTACCTGTGACTACGACGAGTACCAGTCGATTACTGCTACTGTGTACTACCTGGTTATAGAAGCTAAACCGACTTAGCTACTTCGATCAAATATATCCCTTTCTGGGACATATCATATATATAAAATGAACTCTCCTATCGGTTTCAACATATGAGGATCTGACAGCTTATTGATGAAATTATGTGTGATAATCTTAAGTGGCACTTAAGACCCACTAGTGATTTACAAAGGAGGCAACATATGGAGCGAGAGTGAAGATTGTGAGATGAGATCACTATTAGATTGGCCGAGCTTTTAGATCTTGCTCTCACTTCTTGAAGATCATTCAGACAAGCAGATTTCAAATATATATATATATATATATATATATATATATATATATATATATATATATATATGACTATTTCATGTAATTTATATATGAAAATCTTGATAAATGTCTTAGATAGGTAGGAAAAAAATCCATGTAAATAGAGTAAATATGGCCAAACCAACAGTTTCTTTTTGCAGTAATATTACAGGGATCATTCTTTTCAAAGACAATCATTTATACTATATTGGATTTTCGTTTGGCAATTTTTCCTTCCATTGCTTATTGTAGATTTTCCTAAATTCCTTAGATTCTTTTATGTAAATTGTATTCTGTGTAGCTTCAAAGAAGGTTTGAACTCTAAACTTTAAATTTTCTTATTCAATGATTGGCATTGTAATACATCTTCATGAAACAACTCCTTTTTTTTTTGTATTAAATGCCTGTGCTTCAAGCTGGAAAGGAAATTGAATTAATTTGACCTTGACTCATGTCAGTATGTTTATGTAAAATAGAAAGCCACAGGGGACAAATAAGAAGGTAGTAAATGAAATTCAAAATTGAAATGGAAATAATTTTCTTTTTTTTTAAGTTCAGATTCAAGTCTTTGCATCAGAGAAAAATAACCATCAATGGTTTTGTTGCAAGTTCCATTGATGTCCTCTGTGATATATTCATCCTCGATTGGATAGTTTATTGTGTAAGTATTCAATCATACAAAATGCAGTTGATTACCTTTCAGTTCTGTGCATGAAAGCAGGGGATGAATGCACTTATTGACAGGCTTGATGCTATACATGTGTGTCTTTGAGTTCATATATAATTATATTAAATACTTATTATACTGTTTGAACCTGATTTGTAATCAATAAAAGTTACTGAATTTTTATTAACACATCTATGATAAAAATATAGTTTTAAGGCATGTTATATTTATGGGTAAAGTGCTCAATATCAGAGATAGTTTATGTACGTATGAAAATGGACAATAAAGTCAACTCAAAGTGGTGACAATGTTTATGACTGGATACAATCTTCAGGTCATCAAATTGCGTTCAAGCATGAAACAGACTGCTGCCATTTAATGTTCATATCAGTGTCCACTTACACACATATATTATATATATATATATATATATATATATATATATATATATATACTTCACCCATACACTAACAATATTAAATATACATACAATACAATGACTCTGCTCAATTACCACCAGTGAGGCAAAAAATGTACATTTTTATTAGTATAAATTTTAACTTTGTTACTATACATCAAACACTGTTTTATTACCAACAGCACTCAATGTGTGATAATTTATATATTAATACTTAATATAGGAGACCGTATATTGAAGTGTGTTTAACAAAAAATACAGATGTGAAAATTTCAGTTTAACCATTTGTATGATGTCACCTAGAGTCAGTTGAAATAATATTAACATCAGACACATTTTACTTGTCAACACCAATCTTTTATATGGGACACAGAACAAAGAAAGACACCAAATTCTGAAGGCTCTTTAATAAAAGAGAAGCATTAAATAAGGTATCTTTCTCCATCGGGGACTGTATATTGAATTGCATTTAATAATAAAAACACATACCTGCATAAAAATGTTAGTTTGACTGTTTATGCTATATAAAATAACAGCAATAAGAAATAATTTGTATATCAAAACAAAAAAGTTAACTGGGATAATTCTGGAAGATAAGGCAAGCAGCTTTTGTAAATGATAGTAATTGATATCAAGATATATAGACTTAATAAATGAAATAAATTTGTTCTCATATGACTGTTTCTACTCTGATTTTCATGAATTAAATCCACTTGAATTTTTCAAAATTCTTCCTGACTAGATTAATAATTTACTTATTAAACTTTTACACACATACCTATCAAAAATAAAAATTCTTGGCTACCTATATAGTTCACCTCAAAAGATATTTATGTATGTAATTTCTATAAAATTTATCTCATGTGTATAACCAAACAAATTCAAGTAAATTTATGTCATAAAATAATGTATTTTAATGAAAATAGGATTTCTGAAAATAAGTCCAATTTAGTATCAAGGTTCCTGAAGAGTGGATTTAATTCCATAAAACTCATATTAGATGCAGTCATAAGTAAACAATATATATATATATATAGAGAGAGAGAGAGAGAGAGAGAGATAGATATGCACACACACACACATATTAGTGTATACTTGTGTATAAGCCTACTTTATGTTAAGTGCAACTCCTGATTTTTTTTAATATATCTCATGTATAATGCAATTCCAGCTTTTGCACAATACTAGTAGGTTTACTATAATCGAATATGCTGTTCATGTAGAAACACAAAGAAAGAATCTAAGCTAAGGTAAGCTAATTTAGCCTTCTAAGGAAGGCTAAATGAGCTTACCTCTACTGTTAGGGTTAACCAAAGGTACCGTGAGAATGTAAGCCTATCAGGTAGATTATGGTCACTGAAAATGCATGAATTTTAATCTCTTCAAAAAATGACCTGTGGTTTGTGCATAAGAAACTGATTATAAAAACTTACACTATACTCGAGTATAAATTGTGTGTGTGTGTGTGTGTGTGTGTGTGTATATATATATATATATATATATATATATATATATATATAGCTCAGGGGAAAAATCTACTGATGCTGGATCAGTTGGGTTTCAATCCTGGCTTGAGGCAATTGGATGACTAACCACAGTGATGAGCTGTGATACAGCGAGACAGTCTGTCTGTGGATGAAACATACACTACACACACAATCAACATACCTCTTAAAAAAAAGATGGAATTATTTATTTATGAATCAGAAATTACTCAAAGTTACTTACACTCTGCCTCAGATCAAAATGTATTATTTATGCCCTCTGTGACAACTGTTACAAAAATATATATGGGGGCATGTTATATATGTGTGTATGTTAAATTATTTTGTAAGGATAGTTACAAATATAAATGTAAAGGCATTTTTACCAGGCAAATATATTCTAATTTGTTGTTTAGTGAAACACATATTTCGGTACTTTATTATTTTCCTTTGAATCTAAAAAGCATAACAGTATCTTCAGGCTATTTATTTACATGTGACCTATTTTATGTTATATGACAAAAACAACTGAAATATACCGTCTGAGATTTTGTTATTAATATTATGTGATCATATTATTGTCTATCTTGTTTTATTCACAGCAAAACATTTGATCATCTCTTTGAACTTCTTCAGTGAATTTTTCCCCTGTGCAAACTCCTGTTGTTTGCTTACTTATCTGAATAATTTCTGGATTATTCCATAATACTCTGGTACTTTTTGCTTATTTACTTAGTTTTTACTGTGACAGTCACTATACATTAGTTGATGCTGCATTTTGTTTTATAGACTTCATGTCTTACTATGAATATATTCCAAACAGGATATTCTTACCATTTTAACATTTTTTTCTTGCTTGTGTAATGTTTAGGTCTTTGGTTTTCTCTGTAGCATCAATTTCATCATGAGATTTTGTAAAACATAAGATTGAGTCATAAATAATTTTCATTTACCTTTGTTAACTTTATTTTTCAAAAAATGAAGTATAATTACATTTTATTCAATTATAGATTCACCATCATTTGCCATGACTTATTGCCATTTATCAGGCAACTCTTTGGTACCTTTTGAACAAGATTCCACAGGTTTTGAAATTAAAATCTTTTTCAAAAATACTCTTGAACCTCGTTTTCAACAGAGAAAATTTTTCCCCCTAAAAGCATTTTGCAGTGATCAAAAAGATAACACTTAGTTGGTGCAAAGTCAGGTGAATATGGTGGGTGTGGTAGAACAGACTAAAAAAGTTCTAAAAGTCTTTCCTGCAATATTCTTGTTGTGTGCAGCCTTGCATTGTTATGCAAGAAATCATTTTTTCTTTACTCCACTGTGTATGCTGCCACTGCCAGGTAAAACTAAAGTATGTTAGTATACTCCAAATTCATTAACTGCTACATATGATTAGTAGTTATGGCAATAATTTTATCCTTATAAATGGTTCCCCAAAACAGAAATTACATATGACTCAACCTAATAGTTATGGTATTTTGGACAAGATTCCTTACTACATTCTGCTAGAAGATGGTGATTGATGTTATATTTAAATTCAACTGTAAAATGATGATACTTAGCTACTAATCTAGTACTGTGCTTAGATCTATGAAGTTGAGATATTATAAATGAAAGCTTATCAGAATAATTGTCATGAAAATGATTATAGAAAAGACATAGTGCAGTCTATACAGAGATGAAAGATTCTGAAAGAGTGATAGTCTGTTGAGTAAATGTCCAGATAAAATGCCTGGCTAAATAGTGAATTTGTGTGAAGAGATGTTTCTTCTCAAAGAAACATGACTCTCTAAGATTTTGACTTGGACATTGACGATAATTCAATCAGATTACTTGGTCTAGATTTGTTGGATGATATCAAAAGTCTAAAAGATGCAGGTATGTACTTCATAAAAGGGAAGCTATGATAGGATTCTTCTTTGGATTTTGTCAAGAATCTCAAGATAAATAGAAGCACCAGACCAGATGTGGCAGCAATATTCAATGCACAGATGAATGGTATAATTATAAATGTGCAAGATATATTCTGGAGTGAAAAATTGTCTATCACATCATAGTGAACCAACTTTCCTAGCAATTGATTCAATATGATGTTTCTACTTCTTATCAGTGGAAAATATGAAACCGAGAAGGTGAAATGAGCTGCATTACTGGAGATTAGCATTAACCATGCTGATCAAAGACAAAAGGTGTTCTTTGAGATGATTAAAACAGATCAGTTCCATGTTTCTTAAGTATTACAATTAACAAGCCTTGCTAAGATGCAGCAATATTATTGCATATGTGTAGATAAGAAGTTAATAAAATAGATAATATTCATAGATGAGAATTTTTCATCTGTAATATGTTTATTTTGCAGCATGCAGTCTGAATAAGATAAGAAATGAAGTGCCTTATAGGAAATAGTTAACCATTACTACTCACTAGGTGTCCAATACAAAATATATTAAATAACACAAAAAGGGTTGACATGTAAAATCAACTAATCTAAACTAATTGCTTTATCTGTTCTTATGACTGACAGATGTAAAAAAAACATAAGGGAGATAACTCTTTCTTTCCACGATCACTAATTGGTTTCATTTTATCAAGAATGTACTGTAAGAGATTACTATTTGCATGATGGATTACACTTTGGTGAAGTTATGGCCAGTTATTAAACCCATAATTTATTCTGTTTGATTGCCAACACTCACTATTTTATGAAGTACATACCTGCATCTTTTAGACTTTTGATATCATTCAACAAAGCTAGACCAAGTAATCTGATTGAATTATGGTCAATGTCCAAGTCAAAATCTTCAAGAGCCATGTTTCTTTGAGAAGAAACATCTCTTCACACAAGTTCACTATTTAGCTAGGCATTTTATCTGGACATTTACTCAACAGACTATCACTCTTTCAGAATCTTTCATCTCTGTACAGACTGCACTATGGCCAGATAATAGTCGGTTCTCAAGTCTAAATCAAATTTGGATGACTGCTCAGCTGATCACAGTGGCCAGTTAACAGAATAAAAGCCAAATTCAATAGAAATTTCAGGATTAAGGTTTCTGCAAATGGTCCTTCTAAAAGCAGTTAATGAAATAAAACTCAAAAGATTTCCTTTGACGACAAACTTTTTCATTCTTGCTGATGCACTCTCATGTCAGAATCTGAGTCTTAGAAGATTCCTTGTAAAACAAATAATTCCTATAACATTAAAAGCCTCTCACACCTTCTTCCTCAATTACTTCTCTTCTGGTTTCATATTACTCTGTTCATATGACATCTCATTCTAAAAAGTGTAGAAAATATTATTTTTTTCTTCATTACTTACAGGTATAGCCCAGAGGTAAAGTTATTTTACCCACTAGGTCTTCAATAATAGTACAAATGCACTGAGAATATATTTTTTCCTTTATTATACAGAAAGTTTATAAATCTTTACTCTTTTTCTATAAAACTATATTTGAACTTTATATATTTCTATTAGAAAATTAATTTTACACTAGAGATTCTACACTGGCATTTGTCCTTCAATCAATATATATTAAAATGCACATTGATTAAATTTTTTTTAAATATTGTCAATCTGTGTAGGTACATAATTTAACCTGTCTCTATTAATTTATCTCTTTCTCTTTATACACACAACATGCATCCATCCACAAATACATAATTTAGTATATGATTAGCAATTAGTGTTTTATTTCTCTAAACCATTGGTTACATGGCTTACAGGTGTGGCAGAAGAGGATAGCAGGTGAGTCAGAATGATTGAAAGACAATCAAAGATTTAGAAACAGTTTTAAAGAATTCATATGCCAAAAATAAATGTAATTTCAAAATTTAAAATATTCTTATGGATTACTTGTAATTGCCTGCATGAGTCCCAGTATAAATAGTTATAAATAATTATTGACTTATTTTATCATTGTGATATTTTTGCATTTTATCAAGTTTATTGTTTATATGTTATTTCTATAGATACAAATATTTAAGTAAATTCTGTTTATAATAGACAGTATTAACAACATTTACCAGCCTGAATATCTGAGAAATTTCATAAAAAATATGTGTCCTCCGACAGGAATCGAACCATTCAAATTACTGCTTTTAAACTACAAATTTTCCATGATTTCTCTCAAATGCTCATATCTGCTTGAAGCATATCTTAACATTATAATCAGAGAATTTACTTAAATATTTGTATCTATAAAAATAATGTATAAACAATAAATATATTAAAATAATTGTCAGACTTACTATTTCATAATATATGATGTTACTTGTTTATGCTAAGATACACTTTAAGTAGATACGAGCATTTGAGAGAAAGCAAGGAAAATGTGTAGTTTAAAAGCAGTAATTTGATTTTGCTAACCAAACACTTCCTCTGTAGCTAAATAGTATAACATGTTGGGCTATATGACGGTTCTGTGTAGGATGCCGATTTGATTCCTGTCAGAGGACACATATTTTTGATGAAATTTCTCAGACAATCACACTGGTAAATGTTAATACTGTTTATTATAAACAAAGCATTTACTTAAATATTTCTATCTATAAAAATAATGTATAAACAATAAATATATTAAAATAATTGTCAAACTTAGTCTATTTCATAATATATTATATCAAGTATTAAGAGTATAGTAACTAGGGTCTGAAGATTGGAGGAGAGAGTTATCAATGATAATGTTCTGACTTCAAATCCATGTTTATCACTCCTTAATCCTCTTTTTTATTTTTAAATGTATTTTTTATGAAATAAAATTTAGTGAGACACTAGCAAATTTTAATTCCAAAATGTGGTCCAGAGAAAAAAGCTTGGGAACTACTGCTCTAGATTGGCTGAATAGCATAGAGCATTAACCATGCTGCTGTGGTTTTGTGGTTCTACAGGAAGATGCTGAGAATATCACGGATTGAATGTGTGAGCAATGATCAAATTTTAGAGAAAATACATGGTTTGGAAAATTTGTTACAAGAAATATTGAAGGCAAGAAGGACAAAGGAAAACAGCAGATAACCTACCTAATGAGCTTGTGTATATGGTTGGC
Organism: Acanthosepion pharaonis; assembly: GCA_903632075.3. Lineage (NCBI taxonomy): Eukaryota > Metazoa > Mollusca > Cephalopoda > Sepiida > Sepiidae > Acanthosepion > Acanthosepion pharaonis. Next base: position 974,272 of record CAHIKZ030000084.1, on the reverse strand, counting down.
AGAACAGATTTTAAAAGAGATAACAAAAAGACAAAATTTATTAAGCACTACAATGGACAGAAAATCATGTAGAGCCATGACTATTAAGGTCCTGACGGACACAGCAATTAGAAGAATATTTTGAGACATATCTCACTATGACTAGTTATTGTTTGCAAGGCTTGAATTAATGATTCTCTATATGCATATGTGTTAAATGATTTTTATGAATCTATGTATATGATAGATTCCTATTAATCATTTATCGTCATATTATATGTATACGATAAATGAATCATTTGTCATAATATATGATAAATGAAACATTTGTCATAATATATATATCATAAATGAAACATTTGTCATAATATATATATCATAAATGAAACATTTGTCATAATATATATATCATTATATATATATATATATATATATATATATATATATAATGATTGATATGAAATCTGTGTATATAATGTTAAATGATTGATATGAATCTATGTGTATGTTATAAATCATTGATTATGATATATGTATATATCATATCATAAAGCATGGATATAAATCTATGCATATATGACAATGATTGATATGAATCTGTACATATGATACATAAATGATTGATATAAATCTATGCATATAATATAAATGATTGAAATGAATCTATGTGTATGATATCATAAATCATTGATATCTATGCATACATATATATCAAATGATTGCATATGAATCAAATGATTGATATAATGATATCATAAATTATTGATATGAATCTGCATATAATAAATATGTAACTAGAGAAAGTGTGTATAATACATGAATAATTAGGTTAAATTAAAAATTGCTAATCTTTTATCAGAATTTTTTTTTTAAAAAATCAGATGAAAAATTTATTAATTTCTTATTTAAATTCTTAACTTTAAATATTACACATGAATATTCTAACTTCTGATATTATATATAATTTATCTAACAATAGGTGTTTTATATAAGTAGTCTAATTTCAAATATCATTAACTAGTCTAATTTCAGACATTAACTGGATTAACTTTTGATATGTAACTCATGTAACAACTGGTGTTATATATAACTAGTTTAAACTTCAAATGTTATATTAATGTGATATATAACTAATAGAACTTCATATGTGATAAGTAATACATGTAAAAGTAAAATTTCTCCCTTTAATTATTACTTAGATAAAACACAAATATTATGTATAATAAGCTATGTTTAGAGAATAAAATTAAAGAGAGTTTTTATCGACTGCTGTCATTTAATAGACTGGAGGTGGAAATATACAAGTGTTATTTCACTGATATTTTCATTGTAATATTTAAAATTGATTGGAGTAAAAAAAAACAAACAAATATTGAGAGAATTTGTAAGTTTTGTCTGATAAGAAAGAATCACATGCTAAAAAGAATCACTGTGTTTTCCTTGAAGACAGTGAAATGTGGGAAGTTTAACAGAAATATCAATAATATAACAAACGTAATCTCTGTTAATGGAAAATGGTAAAACCATAAATGGCATAATGGATTGGAGAGCAGAACTCTTAAAATCAATATGAGTGGGTGCTGAAAAATTCTTGAACTAACTCGAGACCCAAATTCTGATCAAATGAATAAACATACTTTTTGGGGGAAGGGCTTCATGGTTAACCTGAGAAACTCTAAGCAACTCCACTTCATACAAATTGTTCCTGTGGCTGATGCTAACAACCAGTGGGTTGGAATATGAGAAAAGTTGGTGTATAATCTCTCTAAAAATCCTTGTTTGAATAATAGAAACAAAAGAATAGTCATTGTGTTCATTTTCAATGACTTCATATTACATATAATACTAGTTAAGATAAAAAAAATAATAAGTAAATGGTGAGTTGCTCATTTCCCAGTATGCCCATCTACTAGGGTGGTTAACCCTAGAACACTAACCATGGGTATATAGTACCCAGCACAAATTTTCCTATTTTTAAATACAATTTTCAGTACCTGATTTTCTTACCTAAATAATGTGTTTTTCAGTTCCTATTAATGTTAAATCAAAGTACAAAGTTTGAAGTGCCTGCATGTAGAATATTTCAAATAAAGATTTATATTTAATATTTTTTTTTTGATATTTTAAAAATCGGGTATGATATACCCATGGTTAGTAGTGGTGTAACTTTAATTGATGATTAGTGTTCTAGGGTTAACTAATCCCTGTTGTAGATGCCAACTCAGACACATTTGTGCTTCTTCAATTTCCACAGAACCAATTTTTGGTTTACACTGCAACTGTGCATAGCAGACCTTAGTTAGTTTCTGGGAGAGAGCAGATAATCTGGTATGATTAATAGTTTTGAACAGAGTCAATATGCTCAAACCTTTGGTTATCATGACATGACTTTGTGCTAGCACAATTATTCACCGATTCTGAAAAGTTCCATTGGCCTAATTTCCCTCAGAAGACATAGCTGAGTAGTTAAAACCATATAGTTCAGACATGAGACTCAGGTTGAAATCTCACCATGAATGATTTGTCAAGAAAGTTATTTTTTAATATCAGCCTGGGGTGATGATCGCAACAGATGGTGCCATTGGGAAGTGCCTGAATACCTCACCATGGGTAATGATGAAAAAAATAGTTGAAATGAAACCTACCAGAAAGCCAGTTTGTTTTTCATGCCAACAAGATGTGGTACTTACCTAGAAAAAAAAAAAAAAACAAGAATTAAATCAAAAGAAATAATTTTATTTAAAACAGCAAAAAACATGTTTAACAAAAAAAAATCACAAAATCACAGAAATTTAGTTCTGTTGCATTACTCTTCAGTTAGTCTCTTGAAGATTTATTCATAATTTCATCAAAGATCAAAGATTCATTTTGCATTACAGGTGGAGACCTCTCCTATAAGGCCTAACAGCTTTTATTAGCTATTGGGCTTTTTCTCTTGTTGATGTCTAAGATGTGAGTTACAAACTGGAGATGTCAAAAATAAACAAGCACAGAAATTTAAATATCTGGGAAATGTTTTAACAGAGGATGGAAAATGCTACACTGAAATCTGGATGCACATTAGATCAGTGAATGAGGACTTCAAAAAGCAGAGGAAAGTAGTAAAAAGTAACAAAAGAACATTAGAAACATAGGATAGAGTGCTAAATTGGTATGCGTTATCCCCCACCACCTATATAGCAGAGAATTCTCGGCAAAGCTCCACAGATGAAGAGAAAACTGGAAGCAACAGAAATGTTGTTCTACAGCAGAATATTGAGAATTTCATGGATGAAGTCTTAAAGAAAATGGCAACAAAAAGGATACATATTTAGAGACTATTTTTTTTTACATGGGAGTGGGGCTCATGAGCTTCAGTGTTTTTAGTAATAATTAAGTTAAGTATTTTAAACTTTTTAGAGTAGATGATAAATCTTAGTTGTTTGTTAGTATCATTGAGAGATATGCATTGATGAATTATGTTATTAATTGCTTTTTCAAACTGTTTATAATTAGGGTGCATTTGGTTAGGATAGAATAAGTTAATGGCGTGTTTATTTTTGTTTGTGCCTGGCATAATTTTTTCTAAATTTTGTTAAAGTTAATTTTATTTGTTTGTTGATGATGTGGTTAGGAAACTTGTTGATTAGGATTTGTTTAATATTACAAGTTCCTTATATCCAAAAAAGAGATTATGTTGGCTTGATAAATCATGATTTTATAACAGCTATTTTGTATCTGTTAGGACATCCACTTTTGTAGTTGAGTAAAAATAAGTTCTTGCTAGTGGGTTTTTGTAATGAAAGGTGGTAAAATTGTGGCTATTGGCATCAACTAATGCAAGAAGAAAAGGGATTTTATAGTTGATATTGAATTCCTAAGTAAAGTAGGACAGTTATTCTCAAAGGTTTTTTCAATTATTTTTTTTCTTCTAATCTGTTTGTTATTATGAACATATCAATATAGTATGTATATGGGAGGGGACCTTGTTATAATTATTGAAGACTTTCTTTTCCACATGGCCCATGTAGAAATTAGAGTGAATCCAATTCCTGAACCCATCACTATACTGTCAGTTTGTGCATAAATGTTGCCATAGTGGTTGTAAAAAGGTACTTGTGTCAGGCAGGATAGAAAAGTTGGTCTAATTTTAAGAGGTGGGCGTGTATATAAAATAATCGATTAATTTTATTCATTAATTTGACATTTTTATTACTATAAAGCAGTGGTTTCCAAATGGTTCAGCATAACAGGATAGCAGGTGAGGTTGACTGATTGAAAGACAAGATTTAGAAATAGTTTCAAAAAATTCATATGCCAAAAATAAATACGATTTCAAAATTTAAAATAGTATTATAGATTACTTGTAATTGCACGCATGAGTCCCAGTATAAATAGTTATAAGTATTTATTGACCGATTTTATCACGGTGTTATTTTTGCATTATATCAATTAAGAATATAGTAACTAGGGTTTGAAAATTGGGGGAGAGAGATATGTTTTGACTTCGAATCCACAGTTATCTCCCTTTAAAACTCTCTCTCACATAAAATTTGGAGAGCACAAGCTAATTTTTATTCTGAAAATGCAGCACCAGAGAAAAAAAAAATTGGGAATTACTGCTTTAAATATTATTTTTAGTGGATATCTATATTTGAGTAGACATTCTGTTTATTTTTTAGACAGTAGTTTTATTTCATTTAGGCCATTTAATACTGTTTGAAAAAATAAATGGTGCATCTACTCAAATATGAGTACCCACTAAAAATAACGTTTACAGTCATGAATATAAACACTTGATAAATCCACCCCTGAAAATATGTAGCTATTACTGTTGGTTTATATTTATATATGCATATAACCATAATATCCAATCTAAAACTAATGCTTCTTTATTTTCATGGTGGTTAAAATAGATATAGGAAGGGAAATAACACTGTTGGTTTGAGCAATTATTCAGTTCCAAAACACTATTTTTCCACATAGTCAACACCATTGGCCATGCATTTTCAAGACACTTTAACAAATGAAATAAAACAAAAGAATAAAGACAGAGTGAAAAGCATTTAACAAAAATAGAGATATAATTAAAAGACCCTGACCAGTACGCTTAAAGTGCAAACAGGAAAAAGGAATGCATAATGCCATCTGTGCAGATTTGTCCATGTGCAAAATGGGGAAATTTAACAAAATCATCTGTGGAACTTAGAAACATACAAAGACAAGGGATTAAAAGATTGAAAGTGTTCAGCATGGATCAGAGAAGAGAACAAGATAAGAGATAGCATGGCAGTAATTGAACAATCAAAATGGTGCTGGGTGGGACACACAGCAAGAAGATAACAGATGGAGTAACATGTTGGCTGATTTGTGCCCAATGAATAGTAAACACTGAGAGGAAAAAAAACAAATATCAAATGGAGAAGTGATACAGAGAGTTGGTTTGGATGTTTTGTTTAGTGGCATATCAACCTCTATGGGTTATTTAATGCCAACATCTAAATATTTTGGATGCAATTTTATGCCTCAACTACAGATATTTTGTACATAATTTTATACTTTCAAGGTAAATGTATGTTTTATTGATATATAGTTTATAGATGGTGTTATAGACAAACGTATGGTTGCAAGAAAGAAATACAACAGCAGAAATAGATTTACGTGATTTATTTCAATAGGAACGTGTGGGTTTGGGACAGCTACCTTGTGGTATAGTTCATAAGCCGGCTGCCGATCTGGGTTGATCTCTCATAGTAGTTTTCACTGGTTGGCGTGGCGCACTTCTTGCTGACTGCTGCTGAGTGCCCAGACTGACCATGACAGATCTCTTCCCTGGCCTCCTGTTGACTGCTAGTATTTCCCTGTGTGACCCCTTTTATGGCGTTTTTTTATGGCTTAACAGGCTTGCAAAAACGATGTGAGTATAATTAGGAGGGAAGCATTTTTATTGGTCGAAAACTAGAAACACTTTAAGATATTTTATTTTTCGACCGGAACTTGTGCATCGGGCCTATGCGCAAATTTTGTGATGAGGCCTTTTCCTGTTCACATCCGGCTCTTGCTCTTGAGTATGTTAGTTTATTTGCCTGCAAATCAGCTGAAATATGTCTTATTTTATTTTATAACAATGGTCTATTGTAGATGTTACATGTTTTGGTATTAAACCTATTTCTTTAAAGGAAGGACATTATATTGACATTTTCAGTATTTTCAAACAGTTTTCTCACATTGTTTTTCCTTGTACTTTAATTGTATAGGTGCTAGAGCTTGACATGAGCAGCCAATTGATCAGATCAGCCCTCCTCCAATTGATGTCTAGCTCAAGTAAGGACCAAAGAGGAGTATTTCTCATCACATAACCACTTATACACCTGGATCATGGATTGCTCAATCATCAGGTATCCATCCTCAGGCATTATGGACCATGGCAAACAGGTGGCCTCATTATGGAGGTCTTACCCCATTGCAAAGATGCAGTTAGTGTATTCTACATCCCCAGCCAACAGGGCATTGATACAGAGGGATTTGTTGTGAAGAGATAGTAGAGAATATCACAGTCACTGTTGGTATGGAAGGAAAACTTTTATTAGATGTAGGATTAAAAATGTCTTCAAGCAAATGTATCCTTTTGATTTTGAAGATAATAAGTCTTTCATGATATTTTATAGATTGGCAGCAACGGAATCACAAATGAAGAACTTTACCAAATAACAATAATGTCTACAAACAGCAACAACAACTAAAATGGATAGCATGTTTAACTTGTAGTGAAAATCATGACATAATCAAAATGTTGACTTTCTATACTACCTTAAACAAAAGGTTATGAACTCCCATCAATAATAGAAAGAGTGATAATAGTGGATTTGAGAAGCCTGTGGGGATTGACCCACCTTGTCTGCCACTAGATGGCTTTTATTCAGGACTATAAAAGGAAGGGACATAAACCCAGTCTCTCTTTTTGTTCTAACATGTAGTAGTAACAGCAAAGCATTATCTCTCTCTGAGTACACACTTTCCAGGTAGCCAAATACTTAATTTCAATCCAACCATGTGGTACATGCAGGCAGACACACACATACTTCTGCTATGCACATAAATATTTTTTTTCTTTCCTTTTTAGGACAATTGGGATGCAAATAAATACAGTTTTTACTTTTACTGCTTTTGTTAATAAAAATATATTTGTAAACATTTATTAAAATTTTGAATTAATTAAGTTTTCATTCCTCAACAGCAACAAGTCATAACTTCTACAAATTGTTGAACAGCATTACTACCTCTTTGTAAAATGCCTATTTTCCTGAAAACTGTTTTATTACAAAAGATTTATAAATTGATAGACAATAATACTGTTTGATTAATGAATAACAAATGTTTCCTGTATAGAAATGGTTAATCTCTCCATTACCGTTTGTCATGCAGTGGACCAATTATATCTGATAATAATGATGGAAATATGCATATATCTTACTGTCCAGCTGATTGCTCTTTTCTCTTCCTACTCATTACTAATGTTTCTGTTCCTATTTTTTCCACACACTGTAACACCTTGCTTAGAGTGACACCGATTAGAAAAAAACCAAAGCTGTCAGTACACTGTTTTAATTTATTTTTATTTTTCTAAAATGGGCAATTTGTTATTATCCGTCATTAGATGCATATGGATACATACATGAAACTGGCTATGTATCAACTACAATCATCTTGAGGTAAGGCAACTACCAATTATTTTTCTATATCTGAGTTTTAAATAGATAAGGTGGTTAGACGAAAAGGGCCAGCTACAATTTCTAAAAAAATTTTTCATAATTTTTTAGTAAGGAAATGCTTTGTCCTAGAATGCTTACAGCCTAAATTAAGAAATGGGAAGTCATTTTCTTATGGCCATATAATGTTGAAACATCAGCTCCCATACAGTCATTGAAGGTAAGCAATATAAAGCCTGGTCAGTACATAGAAAGGTGACCATTTGGGAATACCATGGTAAGGATTCAGAAGACGATTATCTCTTTTTGGTGGAGATAAGTCATATGACAGCTGCTTAATAGTATCACTTGATACAGTGACTAAAGTGTCAGCCAAATCCAGTTTGTTTACAACAGACAAAGCAAAAGGTTGCTTTCTTTAGCCCAGGCTCCTCATGGCTTGAGCAGAGGTTAAACCTACCTCCCTTGCAGCTTACAAATCTATTGGGCCATTTCCCTTTGGGAATATATCTTTCTTAGATATAGAAAGAAACTCCAGCTCACATTCATCAATTTGGGAAAACCCAGACTCGTTGTTTCCTCTTTGTGAAACATGTCTTCACCTGGGACATTGATGAATCCAGCCCTTTTGAATGTTGAGTCCTTAAAATGGCTTCTCCAGATACAGGAGTATCTCCATATTATATGTAAGACCTTTCTGTTTTCTCATTACACTCTGCTTTGCTGTGTAGAGATATAGGATATATTATTCACAGTGTGGGACATGTATATATAGTTTTGTGTATGTCTTAGTAGTATAAAAGTCTCTGAGAAAGCATGTTTGTCATTCTTTTTCCTTTCCATCATTCCATTCTGTGTGTGAACTACAGTGTCATTATATCACAGATATAATAATGCACATAATAGGGGAAAGATAATTGGGGAGAATAGATCCTTCTTCCTTAGCTCTTTCCTGCTACACTAGGTGTTGTAAGCTTGGATTTGCAGGTGGTGAAATGACTTGGAATTGTTAATCGGAGAGTCAAGTTCCAGTCCAACTGGGTTCATTATATTGACTTACATGCAAATACCCTTGAGAAATGTATGAATCCACCTCTTCTTCCCCGAGCTATGAGTTAATTAGTAAGACTTGTATCATTAGGCCATTATTATAGCCCAAAATAAAATAAGATTGTTGACCAAATATTTAGATTTCAGCATTGAATAACCCATAAAGTTTGATATGTCAAGAAACATAACCAACCAATAATCAACCCAGGGCATTTATTTGAGGCTCAAAATGTATTTTTTCAACTTAATATATTCATATAGTGACCAAGTGCATTTAAAATGTGCGCATAGAATATTATTATTTATGACATAAATATGTCTATTTCTACATATATCTAATATATGCATATTTGTATGTATTTATATGTATATTTGAAAAAATATAAATACTTCTTTCTTGGTATTATGTATACTGTAAATTCAAAATGAAACACAAATATGAATTTCTCAAAAATAAGTAAACCAAGCTGGTTTAGCAACATGAATGGGTAAATTCATTTTTTTTTAATGGGATGGGGGGGGGTCTCTGTGGAATGATGTCAACTTCTCAGGCTGGAAGGCATTGAAGAAAAGTCTTAGGGCGGCAATATGTTTCTTTGTTTGGAAATAAACTATAGGTAACTGTACTGAAAACTCACTCTCGTAAATGAGATGATGGGAAACTAAAGGCAGATCATGACTTTGTTCCACAGAGTGGTCAGAATTTTTTTAAAACCAAAAATCTTGATATAATCTTTTGAACTTTGGTCTCAGCTCAATGTCATTTTGGAGTAAAACTAGGTTTTTCATTGACATTCCTGTCTCCTCATTGCTAATATCTAGGAATGGTTTGATCAAGCAGTCTGATATTTTTAGGGAGTGACACGTATCTCTCTGCAGCTCATCTAGGTTTGTTCAATATACTTGAAGGTCATGCTCTTCTCCGACAGAAAGAGTTGACAATGGACAATATTATGTTTGAATAAATATAACTTGGAAAGAAACATAAAGAGGATTGATCTGACCATGATAAAGTTAATCTGATTTCATTAAGGCTGCAAATTAACTTTGTGATAGAAAGAAGTTACCACTTTTAATGATCATCAATTGAAATCTTAATCTTCTTAAAACAAATGAACTCAACACATAATTGTTCTTCTAGGTGCCATGTCATGGACATCAGCGATCATCATAGCTCTTCACAATTTCCTGTTCTTTGTAGCTCTTAATAACTTTTGATATTTTACTATCTCTCCTAAAACCTGCTTTTCCATGTGATTATAAAATTTTCCAAGCCCTCTTTCCTCATTATATGCCTCCATAATTTGAACCCTCTCTTCCTGATGTAAGTATAAATGTTCTTTTTGTTGCCATTGTCTCTAGAAATTTGCCATTGCTCACATGTTCAGTCCATGGTATTCTCAGCATCCTTCTGTAGAACCACATTTTTTTTCTTCAAGTCTTTTTTTAAAAATTATGAGGATATTGTCTAATATTCAGCACCATATAGGAAGACTGATACTTTAAAAAAGTTCAGTACTTTTTTTTTTTGCTGTTTCTAATGATAATGTTATGTTTCTTAGTACTTTGCTTAGCTTTTGGAAGGCATCTTTTATTATCCTAATGTATCTTCAGGTTTCAGTGTCACATTTTCTACCCTCTGTTAAAATACTTTCAAAGTATGTAAATTTTTGTACTTGTTTTATTTTTGTATCTGTACCTTGTATATTGGGCTGTACTTTTTGTTAACAATAATACATTGTCTTTTTGCAAATGATACTTAATCCTTTGTTGTGTCTTTCCTTCACTACATTCTGTAGGAGTTCTTTTAGTTTCTTTTCTGTGTCTGCCATCAATACTGTACATTTATTGTTTTATTGAATGAATGAAGAAAATACTCAAATGTATATCACCAAAATATTCTAACAAATGGAGTTGAATAAATAAGAAAAGTTTCGTTTGCTGGTTTTATCAGGATTTGCTCTCATCTTGGCTGCTCTCTTTATTCAGAGTTTTCATTCTTGTTAATACTGTACATTTTCTTCTTTTTATTTACCAACACATTTTTATTGTCCTTTTCTTAAGTCATTACTTTTTTTTTTTAATCTATATTTATTAACTTGTCTTCTTGTGTTTTTGTTCTTTAGTCTGCACTGAATCATACAATACAGTTATTGTGTTAAAAGATAATAAATCAAAGCTCAGCAAATTTACATACATGTGTCTATTGTTCTGACCTTTATAACAATTGATCACCATGTGTGAATAGATGGACAGATACAAGAGGATGCTGAACGGTTCTCAGCTCAAACAACTTCCAAAAATATAACCAAATGATCATACTGATTTTTGGGAATGGGCTTTTTGGTCAGACCAAGGATTTTTTTTTTTTTTTTTGACACCACCTCATATATATATATATATATATATATATATATATATATATATATATATATATATATAAGGTTAATGGTTACTTGCATTCCTACCTATTTCCTTCACCTCCTTTACCACTTCCCTTCCCATTACATCCAATGTCCTGTCTTTCAATCATCATACACTTTTTCTTGAAAGATAATTATGTAGTGTTCTTTGTGTTTTTTTTTTTTTTAAATAAAGCCTTAAAATAATCATTTTGAAATTATCACCCAACGAGACTGCTAGGTTGAAACCATGGTCAGGTATTTTAATTGACCTCCTGAATTTTAAACTTATTTATAAATTTTCTGAAGTAGTGGTTTATTATTTTTATTTATTAATCCGACATATCTTTATCACTTCAAACATTATTTTTAGTAGATGCCCATATTCCTACTCCTTTTATTTATTAGACACTATATTTATTTTCATCTACCAGTCAAAATGTTTGAGAAATCTTATTAAAGAAAAATATGTGCTCTCTGTCAGGATTCAAACCTGCATCCCCCTGGGCAGATGGAAACTGTCATTAGATCCGACTTGCCTTAACTGATTCAGCCATTAAGAAGCTAATCAAGCAAGTTCTAAATAGTGTTGTTAAGCAAAACACTTTTGCACTCTCTGGTAGGATTCAAATCTGCATATATATATATATATACACACACACACTATTTAATAAATAAACAGTGTGTCTACTCAAATGACTAGTGGGAAACATTTTTTCAATTCTTCATTATTATTAAACAGAACAAACATTGACTCTTCATTTTGAAGCTGTTTTCAAGAATTGCCCTTGACTTGAAGAGGTTAAGATTGTAGTATTCAGGGAAGCATCCATAGGAAATGAACAGTCTGGAGACTCAAGAGAGTGTTCACTTGCCAGTGAGAGATGTTCCCAAACAGAGATACCAAGGCATGCATGTAGACACCAGAGTCCTTCCAATACAGACTAAATTAGCCAGGAACAAAGAATTCAGTGGAGGAGATTGATGAATTCATGTTAGTTTCACAGAGAGTTAGGATGTCTGGAGATTGTTCCACAATGCAGTAATTGGTATGATTACCATCAATGTTGGAGAAAGAAAGGTTGAGAGGTTTAGGTGCTTTTTGGCAAGCTTGTGTAGTTGTATTTGGCTTAATGCTTTTGAAGGACTCTTGTGACTTATTAGATATATTTAAATTCAGATTTATTATTTTTAATGATCAATCCCTCAATATTGAGAACTACAAAGACTGTTTAAAGAAAACCTCCCAGAAATTCTCTTGTTGACTACTTTTTTTGTGAAATATAATCTTTGTTTTTATATATATATATATATATATATAAGTGGGTACTGAGGTCAACAACAAGTGGCAGCAGTCTGTTCCATGCTTGAACACAACTTCTGGCTTAAAGATTGCATTCAAGCATGAAACAGATTGTCGCCATTTTTATATTTACATAGACTATCTACCCATAAATATAGCATACCTTAAAACTACACTTTTACCATAAATTTATGTGTGTGTGTGTGTGTGCATATGTGAAATGTCTATAGAAGTAGTTCTTTTAAACAAGTTGTATAAAATTTAAGTAACAAAGTCTGTTTGATTATTTTTACTGTAGTTTTTCCTATTTTTGAGTAAGTTGTTGCACATTTGGGTAAAAATTTCACAAAAAATAGAAAAACCATGAACTTTGGTCAGTTTATCTATGATATTGATCTGGATATACAGCAACTTATTCAAAAATTGAAAGAATGTAGTGAAAAATTAAACATACAGAACTTGTTCAAATTTGATACAACTTTATATATATATATATATATATATATATATATATATATATATATATATATATATATATATGTATGTATGTACGCATGCATGCATGCACATTTATTTAATATATGTATATATTGTTTCAGAATGTTTTACTATAAACTATAAATATAGGTATGACATGCACATATAGGCATCTTAATATATTGCCATTTGGGGCTTGGCCCATTTTTTTGCCCAGGATTATGTGAGTATGTCTTTATACAACACACATATACACTGTTTAAAAATGCCTATCTTCCTTTCACAAATATGTGCATGATATGCACATATAGGTATCTATCATATCAAAATTCATATGCATATTGACATGTGTGTTTCAATGTGTGTTTTGAATTTTTTTTTTAGTTTTCCATTATACTAATGCTATGTTTTTTTAGTAGTTTGTTTGAGATCTTCACTCAGATAGAGCAAGCAAAAAATGTCAACTTCTTGAAAGCCTTTGTTGTATCATTTTTTTTCTACCACTTTGACTTATTCACATTTGAATTGGAAATGAAAATCATAATTCTTGGTTTTATAAGTTTCACTAAGTAAAATTTGAATCATCATCGAAGCATATGAAACAAAAAGCCAATATACAGGAGATAGATTATAGCTAAAGAAATAGATATATACAATTTGAAATATTGCTAAAGAAAGATATTTTCATTTTTAGGATTTAACTTTTCGTAACTCAGGATCTTTTATTCCAGCAAATGTGTGTGTATGTATATAAGATGTCAATTCAGGCTCAAAAAGAATTACTTTTGATCTGAGTCTTGAATAAAAGAGAGATATAGAATAAATCAATTAAAAGGTGAATATAACATCAAACCCTACCTATACCACACCTGATAATTGTTTGATGATCATGGTTTTGTTGCAAAATACAGAGTAATGGTCATACATAAGTATCTCTAGACAGATTCCTAGTTGTTGTTATTATATAGACAGACAGATATAAACTGATGAGATAGAGAGAAAGAAAAAGAGAGTAATACAATAATGGATCACAAAGTTCATCACCTGACACTTAGCTAAAGATCATGCTGAAATTTTCACTGTATAATGTTCAGTCTATTTCATTAATATTCACCATTGAATTAATCTCCATCACTGTCAATGTCCTTTGGTTGAAAAATAAATATTTTTGTAAATTAAAGTATTTTTATCTTCATTATGTTTGGGATTTACTGATCGACTTTTTTGGTTGGGTGTGTGGGTGTGTTTGTAAAGATTTCAATTTTATACCATTTATGATCTCAGAAATTTAGATTATTTAACTGTTAGGAAAACTAAATCTATTTGGAAATGATGTATAGAATAACCCAGTGTGTACATTGTGTGTGTGTGTGTGGGGGGGCAAATAACCTACATATCGATAGAAAATGAATTGAATATATACACAAAACTAGAAAGAGGTATCTTTTCCCAAAATTTATTCAAATTCTACAGTAAGGGAGCTGGAGACTAACAGAATTTATTATCAGTGGGTGTAATCTTAATATAAGATATAAAGATGACACTATGTTAGTAGATACATGTATTTGAGTAGAAAATGCTCTGTTTATTTGTTAATTATGTTATTTATTTTTGTCTACCAAGCTGAATATTCAAGAAATGGTTTACATGGAAATAAAACTACAGTGCTCCCTAGAGAAGATAGTAAAAGAAAGCAAGGAAAAGGACTGAATGCAGTACGTATGGTCATCAGCAAGAGAATAAGCCCATAATGTGAGTTACAAACTAATGATGGTAACATCATGCAAATACAGAAGTTTCAGCCAACTACTATTTTATGTTCTATTAGAAACTAATTTTTATATCTGTTGATTCTTTGTAAATCTAATGTCAATTGTTACCTTATGTCTTAATTCTTGTTCTTCTATTGTTCACTCTTAATAATGTTTTCTTTTCTCATATTATACTGCATTCAGTAAACCCTTGCATCTTTGTCACTTTACTACCATGCTTTGGATGAAATGATTAAAAAGAAAAATACTGAGACTCTAAACTTACTCATGGCCACAAGTGTAGTGGGCTATTATCTACTCCAAATCCTCCCATAGAATCTAACCCATATAACTTATACAGAAGTATAACCTGGCTTTTAAGTGCTTTGAAAAAAAATATTGTTTTCTATGGATTCAGCTACAAAGGCAGATGACTAGGAAAGTAAATATACCACTCAGGAAACCTCCCTTAGTAAATCAAAACACACACACAAGCCAAAGTAAAGAGACAGATCTCCAAAGCCAGATCCTCTGTTGGCTGCTAAACATTCTTCTTCAGTCTCTGTGAAAAAGCATGTGTTTACTACAGGGTGCACAGTGGTAATTTCAGAAAGATGTGAGAAAACTGTTGACAATGGATGTGACTGAAAAATTCAGCAAGAATTTCTGCACATTTTGTCAATCCACCATTGGATGTTCTCCTTTGGAAAGTATGATAACTTGATGCTCAAAATCAGCAAGTCGTTTAGCCATATGAGAAGAGCAGAACAAAAGATGAAAGTTCTCTGCAAATAACCTTTAAATGATGAGTCACAAGTTTGAGTAGCAATTAATCATTCATAAAAGAATCAATCAGAGATAAGTAATTATGCAAGAGTCAAATGATTATTCAAAGCCATGAATATTCAAGAAATTTATTCAAGGTTATTTAAGGTCAATTATTCCTGAAAGATAAAACTGATAATAAATTTGCTGTATTTTTACCAGGCACCCTGTATAAATACCCTTGAAAGCCTGCTATCAGTATGAAAAAAAAACAAACTTTCCAAATCTTTGTCCACAAAGTTTAACTAAAGAGATATTTTAACTTTGGTCTATTCTTTTTAAACAGACTGTTTCCTTGGAAATCAAAAATCAAATTTGACTTATCTTGTACTGTTCTTAAAGGCAATAATTCCATTAAATCAAAATTAATTAAAAGAGATCAAAGTACAAAATTAGGAAAGTAATTTTACAATTATCATTTGAAGGATTATCATTTTTATAGGACTAAAATGAACAAAGAACAATTGATGAGCTTTATTATTTAATTATTTTCATTTTGAACAGATATTCTATAATTTGGCTTGCTTTCACTGCCAAATTCAGATGAAAAGTCAGATTGAATATTGCTTAGATGTAGAATATATATTTTGATATTGTATGAATTGCATATTTAAATATGCTAATATCTTCTGTCTGTCTCTCTCTCTCTATATATATATGTTTTATTACTATTTTTTGTTATATATATCTATATAAAAATGAATAGAGAGAAATAACATATAAGTAAAAACAACATTATATGTGGTTTAAATAAATGTCTGATACTACAGAACTTGTAAATAGTTTTAACAGACAAAACTGCATGTTTTTTCTCCCTAAAAGTAATCTTTTTTTAGCCAACACCAAATCAGAAGAATTGTTGGCGATTTGTAAAATGTTGAGGAGACTCATGGAGTGATAGACAAAGTGGGAGGAAATGAGGAACTCATTTTAAAATACAATTTGATATTAAAAAAGTGAAAAAAAAATAAAAGGGAGTGAAAGAGGCAAAAAGTAGAATAAGTAGTTCCAGTGAGTATAAAATGGAAAATGCAGACTCAAAGTAATGAAAGAGAATTAATAAATGTCTTTCTGCCAGTACAAAGACACTTGGTTTAATTTAATATATACAGACTCTAAGGTGAGCAGACATTTTTCCAACCATGCTTTGTCCAAAATTGAAAGCCTTGAATCCGTGAATTTGTATGTCCAATCTGGATTATCTAAAAGGTTTTTCGCCTATTGTGGAATCCTGTGCCATCTGTGTCAAACAGGTAATAATACCCTGTTTGATATTGCCAGACACATATTGTGCAATACATTTTTCAAGGTACTTATATATATATATATATATATATATATATATATATATACACACACACATATATATAGATATATTTATTTGTGTATTTGGGCAGCAATTTATAGAAGCTTCATTAAAAATGACTGACAAGGTACTGCAGTTATGTTTTTTTTTTATTCAGTCTTTCTTGAATTCTTATAATATTCTTCTATTCTGGACATAAATTATGTGGAAATTGTCTGAATGTTCTGTATGTCCAAGCACCTTTGTGTCCTCTGACAGTTAAGGCATGTCAGGTTATATGACGGTTCCGGAAAGGATACAAGTTTGATTCCTGTCAGAGGGCGCATATTTTCTATGAAAATTTCTCGGACATTCAGGTTGGTAAATGTTGTTAATACTGTTTATTATAAATAGAGCATTTACTTAAATATTTGTATCTATAAAAAGAATGTATTAACATAAAAAATGTCTTAAATAATTATATCTCTATTTTATTTCTCCATCTACTTATTTTATAGTATTTATACCATCTACAAGACATGTTACTTTTTATTTATATTTCTAATGATTTGCAATGTTTTCGAATGAGTTATTAAATAGACATATTGGATGAAGAGGAAATATGAACTGCCATACTCAAAGATTGTAATATCCCATGATCCTATTTTTACTTGGCATTCATGGGTCTTCTATGTTGTTTGTTTCAGCCATTGAAAGGTATTGGGTGAAGAAAGCTTTTACTGTTCACCTAGCATGAAAGAAGGAAGTTAATGTAAGAAAGAATATAAAGACAGAGCGGATAAAAGGAAGTTGCAAAGAGAGTCTGGTGTGAGGGTATGGGGGGTGGTAAAAAGAAGTATATGATGGTGTGAAAAAATGAGCGAAGAAAAGTGGGCTGTCAAGTTGTCAGGAAATTTTGATGAATCTGGCATTGGAAGCAATGAAAATCTCTGACATCAACCCTGCACTGTACTTGCTGAGGGTGAGGGGAAGCATTTCTTGCAATTTCTAGAGTTGCTGGGATCATAACTGGACCGTCTCCACCCTGACTCAAAATTCAACTTCAGGAGAGTTAAGAAACTGTTTTGTTTTTTTTTGTTTTTTGATTTATTTTAATATTCATACTGTTATATTCAGTGCTAATAGGAATATATACTTGAAAAACATGGTGGATAAAATGAGTAAAGGTTTATTGTAAAATACCAGTACAGTGAGAATAAAGGTAACAGTTATGCACAAGGTCATCACAGGTTGACTTACAGATACTTATAGTTAGTTACTACCTATAGTGTAGTCACTCATGGGGGTGACAGGTTATTCCATTACATCAGGTTCACTGTGTCATGCCAGGCAGTTTTTCTCATGAGAGTCCATCTTGCATATTTATAATTCTATCTTTTATCTATGCATTAAATATTGCTGCCATATCTGTTCTGGTGTTCCTACTATATATCTTGAGATTCTTGACAAAAGAGAAACATTTTAATACAGATTACAGGACAAGAATATGAATGAAAATTATAAACAATTTAAACAGTGTTATATTCCGTGCTAATAGGAATATATATTTGAAAAACATGGTGGATAAAATAAGTAAAGCTTTATTGTAAAAACCAGTACAATAAGAAATAAGGTAACAGTTATGCACATGATCGTTGCAAGTCAATTCAGTAGTGAGTGCTACTATTGGAAGGTTGGTAGTTCTTGTGCAAGTCTGAGTTTTACTCAACAGATCCCAGCTAGACTCCATAGTCTGTTGACTTACTACTACCTATAGTGTAGTTACTCATGGGGGTGACAGGTTATTTCATTCCATCACATACATATTTGTATATTTCATTTTTGTTATTCTTTGAAGATAAATCTGAAAACTGATAAGAATTATTACATATTTCTATACATATATCGATACAAGCACATACATTTTTTTGTAATCATTTCATCCCAGAAAAATAGATAATGCCACTAAGACACAAGATGATAGTGGGAATGAAAGAGAATTAGAAGATTTTAGAAGGAAACCCAAATCTAAATAGGAAAAAAGGGAAACATATTGACACCTGTTCAAAAGATCACAGAGGGTTGTGAAACATAGAATAGGTAAATCTATATACTCCTAGTGAGGAAAAAAACTCAAATAGCAAATAAAATTTCAGAGTTTAGGTAGAGGTGTTAAAAGTACAAAGTTGAAGTAGACTATAGAAGGAAACAGAAACCAAATCCTGAACAGGAAACAAGATAAACATCTACTCATGTATATAGACATAATATTAATGCATTTTTTAATGCAACATTATTTCTTATGGCTACAAACATTATATTTAGTGGATAAACATGTTTTACTTGATATCCCAGCTTCTTCGTTTTTTTCAATGATGAAATTAATGTCTTACTAAAGAAAATGTGCTTCCCCACAAATCTGAAATGTATTTTCAGATTAAAAAGAGAATGGAGGTTTAATTCTGGTCACAACTTCTGGGTTAATATGTCAATCTTTTAGTTAGGAGACATTAATTTCACTGTTTATAAAACAAGTATGCATGCAATAACAAGGATTGTGTTTTGCCAAAAAAATATCAACTAAAAGGTTATAATGCTGAATACATATACATGTGTATATATATATATATATATATATATATATAAAGCAAGGAACAAGCGTAATTTCTTATTTAAACTTAAACTACAAGGAATATTGGTGTAAATTTAATAACTAAAAACAACCGGTTTCATCCCAGTTATATATATATATATATATATATATATATATATATATATATATATATATATATTTTCAAGGAAAACTAGAGACCAATAATATTGACACCCAGCAAGCAATCCCTCTGTTTACAGAGAGAAGGCTTGCAGGATCTGATATATAAGGACTCCAGGACCTTGACATGATATAAAGAGTGTGACAGAGACAAAATAGAAAATGGTTCAAACTAAAGTCTATAACACAGCTCTTGCTATTAATAATATGTTGAGCAATAAATGACTCAGATGTATTAACCAGTTGACTATTGCTAGCAGCCAGATTCAAAATTCTTGCAGGTGAATGCTGTTTTATCCTAAAATCTAAATGCTGAGAAGTCCTCCCTATGTAGTTGAGTCTATAACTACATTCATATTTGTAAATAAGTGAGTTATCATGATGGGAGGGAAGGACATCCTTACAAATGGAAAAAAGATTAAGTAGAATAACAAATATTACTTGAACATTAGCAGAAAAATAACTGTTGATTGCAAATGAAATTCATCTTGCCAAAGACTCACCCTCTGAACCAATAATATTTATATTGTTTATATTCCCCCACCCTACATTGGTCATCCTATAAATTAATTTACATGTTTGTCTTTTTAATTCCCAGAATAAAACTTGATAAGCTGGGACAAAACTGGTTGTTTTTAGTTATTAAATTTACACCAATATGCTTAGTAATTTAAATTTTAAATTATGCTTATTCCTTGCTATTATAAAGTTCTGTACAACAAAAAACTTATATGTGTGTGTGTGTGTGTGTACCCGAATAGTTGGAATGTTTGCTTTCCATCTATAAGATCCAGGTTCAAATCTCACCATGGTCAAATTATTAAATAGTTAACTTCTTGATGTTGTTGGTCATATATATATATATATATATATATATATATATATAAATTTTCCACTTCCAATCAAAAGAACATTCACCCACTGCTCCAGCTGGATAAAAGATACTTAACCCTGGTACCACGACCATCAATAGCTAGTAAGGGGCTTGGGACAAACCACCCCACCTACTCCCAATGCCACCCATCTGAAGTGATAGATTTTGACTGTGGAAGCCCCAAGAACATTTCACAAGAGTTGCCTAATTTTTCACCAAAGCATCATTGAAAATCTGCTTGCCCTGTCCATAAAAAGGGAAGTCAAATTTAAAGATTGGAAGGATGTAATATAAGTAAGATACAGTGCCTTATGTTAATTTGTTTTATATGTTGAAATAAGTAAAGAATGTAAAATGATGATTGAAGTAAGGAGCTTGCAATCTGGCAAGTCACCCAGAGTGGATAATATTCCCACTGAGCGAATAATGCATGGAGGTGAAGCAAGCATCAAAGCCTTAACAACACAATGCCATAAGATTTGGGAATAAAAAAGTGTCTTTATGAGGGGACTCAGTCATTGGTAATACCTCTGCCAAAAAAAGGAAGTCACAGGTAGTATCAAAATTATAGGAAAATAAACCTGATCTGTCATCCTAATAAAGTCCTGCTCTGTATAATTTTGAATCACTTGAAATCCAAGGCTGAAGAACTGCTATCAGAGGAACAAGCTGATTTTAGAGCTGGACAAAGTACAATGGAACAGGTCTTCATCTGTAGGATCCTTGTAGAGAAACACCTGCAATATCAGAAGGACATGTTCCACAACTTTGTTGATTTCAAGAAAGTGCTTGATTGTGTGTTGTATGATGATCTTTGACAAATCCTTAGTGAATTCAACATAGATAACAAAATTATACAAGTCATCCAGGCCATATATAAAGATGCCATTAGTGCAATTCTTCCGGAAAAACAAATGGTAAGATTCTTTCCGATAACTGTCGGTGTGAGACAGGGATGCATACTTTCACCGACATTGTTCAGCCTATTTCTAGAGAGAATCATGCAAGAGTTCCTGAACAGCAGGAGTAACAGTGGTCATGATTTGACCAACAAACTTGTTGAAAGAGCAGGAGCATATGGAATGGAGGTCAGCACTGGGAAATAGTAATGGTGAATAGCACAAACATTAACACTTGCATCAACTTACCATAAACGGGAATTTCCTGGAGGAAGTGTCCAGTTTTAAATACTTGGGAGAAATCTTGTCTAAATATAATACCTGCAACTTGGAAATCCACACATGGATTGCTGCAGCTAATGGCCAAACTGGCAAGGATATGGAGGAGTAAAATCAGCTTTCAAATGAAGTACAGGCTGTAAAAATCACTGGTAGTCTCCATTCTCCTATATGGATGTGAAATGTGCACACTGTTGGCAGAAACAGAGGGAAGGAGCCATGTGTTTGAGTACAAAAGCCTGAGAAAGCTCCTTGGCATCTTCTGTTGGGAACATAAAACCAATGCATTTGTGCCGAAAAGGGTTGAAAATTTTGTGGGCCACCAGGAACCTCTTCTCACCACTGGAATGGTGCAGACATGTTACAAGACATGACAGCCTGTGCAAGACCATAATGTGAGGCATCATTGAAGGTGGACATAGGTGAGGACACCAATGCAAAAACTGGTTGGTCAATGTCAAACAGTGGACAAGTATGATTATACCAGTATTGCTGATGGCTGCCATTGATAGACCAATATGGGGGAGATTCAATATGGTTTCTGCATTTGGATCCCCACTTTCATTATAAAAGTCAAGTGGATGATGATGAAGAAATGTCTGTGTTGAAAAAATTTATTATATTTTGAATTATATATTTCTTTTGACTTTTTGTTTTTTTTGTATCTAATATTTTCACCTTTCCTTCTTTCTGCCATGTGTATTGCTCTCTTCCTTGCTATTAATTATCAAACTTTTTAGTTTGGTCCTCCCCCCGCCCCAACATATTATATTTAATGGAAATTATTCTGGTGTAATTAACTGGCTTGTGAGCAAATATGTACATTTTTCAAGGAGGGGATCTTGGGACTTAAAACTTTATAGCTATTATTTATAGCTCTCTTCTCTCAAATAGAATAGGTAACTTCTCTTCATATGTCCTCATATGCTCCTGATAATAGCTCAAATAGGGGTAGGGGATACACATGCACACCCAAGCAAACTTTGTCACCCCTGCTTCTCCCAGTGGGACTTTTAGTCCTCATGTTATGAGTGAGCTTGCCTTGGTACCCTAAATCTCTGGTCAGTATGATGTTTCTGACCCAAGGAGGAGTTCTGTTGCTCTGACCTTGGATGATATATGTATACTCAGGGTATCTTAGCTGAATCTTTCCTGGGTTATTTTCACCCTCATTAAGGGTGCAGGAGGTAAACATTTTCTGGGTTTTGGCATTATCTAACTGACAAGGATCTGAACCCTCAAGTAACTTCAAAAGTGGTTATCCTATCAGCAGGTGTATAATATCAGGTCTATTGTACTGCCATTTTGTGAATGGTTTCTGGACTGTGTAGTCGTCTCCAGTGGGGCCTCTCAAAGACATGATGATGGGTACTGTTATGAGAGTATCTTCGGGTGAGTCAACACAGGTTATTTACCTGTGCATCTCCAATGGGTGTCTGTTTCACTGCCTACTAGTCATCCACCAGACCATCCAAAACAAACATGAAAGCAATCAAATTGAAAATGAACGAAACAAACCAACCCAACCTAAAAAAAAAAAAAGTATACCCCAGTTATACCATCTCTTACACCAACGTAAGGGGTCTAGGTTCCAAATTTCCAGAAGTCAAACATCATCTTCACTCTAAACCTGAATGAAATAGATATCAGTCCCTCAATCTCATTGTAGGAATTCACAATCCTGGGCTACTCACCTATTATTACATAATGTGACCACCTAAATCACTACAGTCATGTGCTCAGTGCATAAATCAAAGACAGGTTTCCCTGTGTCAGGGACACAAAAATTGAGGACTGTGATCTCCCGTATATGTATTTTTATGGAGCACTCATCCATTGTATCACCTTCATCTTTGTCCTGTATTGTCCTTAAAATGAGAAGTCGGCTTCAATCAAATATCTGAGAGTATTGATAATATTCTCACCAAATTTCTCTTGGTCAACTTTCACATATGCGGTGACTTCAAATGTTCACCATGAAAAGTGACTAGTCCACTCAAACAAAAGCAACAAAGGCGGCAGATATTGCAGAGACTTCTCCATCATATATGAACTAACCCAGATCATTGAAAAACCCACCTATGTCCTGGATACAACAGGGCAGCAGGTGAACTTATCAATCTTTTTCTAACTTCCTTCCTTGACAAATATTCAGAAGTTTTAGCCTCCATTGGCACATCAGTTCATTCACTAGTCAGTATCCAGACTGACTCCAAACCTATGACATTCCCTGATATACAGTTCCATAGAACAGTTTTTTGCTATGCGGAGACAGACTGAGACAGATTTCAGTCCTATATTATGGAAGCTCCTCTCCCAATCTTCATCAAACAGGCTTCCCCACAAAATTCTGCCCTAATCTTCAATTAGATCCTTTCTGGAATGGAGTGTTTCATAAAAAAATTTGAAAAAAAAAACCCCCAAAAAACAGACAGCCCTGGCTTAGTCCTGAATGTTCTGCATCCATAGCTCACTGGAACCACTACTTCAAAATCTGTTGCAAGGAGCAGCATAGTCTGGTCCTTATTTCTTTCAGAACAACTTACAATTGACCCTCATGGCTAGCATCCACCATGCTACTTACATAGTAAAAAAAAAAACCCTCATTCCCTCTGTATTCCACCAGCAATAATTAAGTTTCACTCAAACAGCTCCTTCCCACAAATTACTGTCCTATGGAACAGATTTCCAAAAGGATATTTCCCTGATCACTAGAATTTTAACTTGTTGAAGTCTAGAGCCAAATGTTATCTTCCCCTCCTATCCATATGAACTACCCTTTAACATAACCCTCTACCTCAAGTAGGGTCCAGGCTTTGTACGGGATAAACCTTGTTGTAAAAAAAAAAAAAAAAAAAATGTATTTACTTGCAAAAAAGGAAGTATTATTTTCACAAACCCTACTAAATTATGTTTCAGCTTGAAATAATGTATAAAAAAAAAAAAAAAAAATCAATCAAACTGCCTCAGTTGGGATTTGAACACATTTAAGCAATTCCTTTCTCCATGCAATTATCCATTATTCCACCTGGACCCTACTTTCTTTATCAATACTTAGCTTGTACACTTTTATCTTAGTTTCATTTTTTAAATTTAATTAATCAATTATAAAAAAGAGCCTTTCTTTTGAATACCCTATTTTTGTGTACATGTATCTCTTACTGTGTTTAATATATTGATATTACTAAATGTTTGTAAATATACATTTATATATGCATATATACATATTTGTGATAATCAGCATCTATTTTCATTTCAATTCAGTTGCCTATCCAAAAATAGTACGAACAAACTGTTATCTCATGCACAATCCTTACACAAGTCCTTCACACTCGGTCACTGTTCTGGGAACAATTTTACTCTTGTTTTAAAACATTTACAAATGTTCCACTTGTGTGATTTCAAAATATGACATTCCAGATATTTATGTAAGAAGCCATTGTCAGCCATTTTCTTTATTAACTACACCTTCTTTGTGTGGAAGTCTTGTAGCTTGATATCATTTCCAAATGACATGGTACAAAAATGTGTTTCCTCTCTCTTAGTAAAAATCTACAAAGGGATAATTAAAAAGAAATTGTGAAAGAAAATCAGGCAGACAAAATTATTTTTGTTAGTGCATAGATTGTCATCTTTGCTTCTATCAAAAGTAGGCATTTTTAAGAATTCTTCAGACATTACTAGACAAGAAACATTATGGGAAGATGAGGATACCATTTGGCATCAACACAGTAGTCATCTGTGAAATACAAGGCATACTTTTAACATAAAGGAATATCTTTCTATCATTTAGTATTTAGAGTGGATAAAATTTAAAGCAAAATAAAATTTAGAATGGAACTACTTGTCACAGGACTGTAGGAATGTGAAGGAAACTATTTCAGTGAATGAATCATGAATGATCCCTGAATTTATTTATTGTGATAAGAATCTTGACTCTGTATACAAAAGTTTTAAATGAGGCTGCAGATGTCAGTTGAATCATTTTGAAAACTAAATGAGGACTGTATTCCAGAAATAGTGTTAAGGTTTCCAAGATTGGTATCGTATTTGTCTATATTTCTGAGACGAAGTAATATGATTACTTACATTATTTGGACTTATCCTCAAGGACACATGGCCCAGTGGATAAAGGCATTGGTTAGATTCAGTGACTAAACCCAAATAGTTCTGAGTTCAGTACTAGGCTACAGCAGTGGTCAACCAAATAAAACTTGGAATGTTGAGTTAAAGGGAAATAACTGAGACATCTGGAAGAGGCATGGCACATGGAACTAGAACAGTCTACCTTGGTGAATGAAATAAAGTATTCAGTTTGAAATTCAAATCAACTGAAGATAGGGCATACAATGGCTGAAACATTGTGAATATGGCAATGAAGATGAGGATAACAGTCTGAATAATGTACATAATGTAAATGGTATAGTATTGCTGTCATGTCATGATACTAGATGTCTGTTGAAGGTTTGTTTAAAATTTCCTCAAAGCCAGTAAAAATTCATCCCTCATTGACTAAACAGAATTCTATATATATATATATATATATATATATATATATATATATATATATATATATATATATATATATATACACACACACAGGTAATGATCTCTCACAGTCACAAAAGGAAATTATATAGATAGATCTCCTGAGGTTTCTCCAAATTTGTCATACTGGTATAAAGGTAAGCTTCAGATTTCCTTGCACATAAACCTATGAACTCACAAGAACAAGAGAGCTTGAAATCAAGCATTTTTCACTTGAAAAGTTGTGTTTTCAGTATTATTGGTTCACATACAGAGTTATAGCTAGTAAAATCTCCACACTCAAAGGAACAAGTGGAAAGTGCTTGTAATCAAGCATTTTTCACTCAGAAAGTTGTGTTTGTGGTATATCTGGTTTGCACACAAGCAGTTATACCTAGTGTTGTATTGTGTGGTTCTATGACATCTGATCAGTAGTTTTGTTTGGAGTATTTTAATTTTCATTATAGATTCACAACTGGCTGGAGCTAGAAAGAGGTCACTTATTTCATTTTCTTCCATTCTTGCCTGGTTGTATTTGAATTTTTTTAGACCTAGCCTTGGCTATAAAACACCAAATACAAGTCTTAAATTCTGGTTCATCCAAGTGACTTAAACATCCTATCAGCAGCACCATAGTGTTGCCAGGCTTAGTGCGGACACCTGATCCCCATAACGCAATATACAACAGTTAGTAAAATTTGTAAAACCAAGCATTTTTCACTTGAGAATCACTTAGTCAAATGAAACACTGAATAGAAATAAATGATCTAATTTAACTGAAAGTAAAATGATAATATTCTTTTGTTGAGGAAAGTTTTGTACTATGTTTTTGACAAACAATTTGTCCAAAAACAAAAAAAAAAAAAAAAAAAGAAAAGAGGATGTATACTCTGGAAAGTTTGAATTTCAACATCATGTTTTCTGGCCACTAGAGTATGCAAATAGCCAATCAGAGAATAGCAAAATTTGACGCCTTTCTCATCTGACCATTCTTTCTAGTATTCAGATGGCTGCTAGTTACTGCATAACAAACCAAAAATCTGATTGATCATCAACATTTCAGCATGTGCATTTTTTATCTTCTTTGCTACTGGTAAATTCCAAACACATTTCATTCAGGAATCTTCTAGAATAGCATATTTTATTCTTAATTGCAAGAAGCATTCTGAATTCAATTTGCCATTACAAGTCTCAATCCATGCCCTGAATTTCAATTAACAGTTAGATCCATTCAACATCAGTTTTCTACATTACATCTGCTATGAATACACTCTTACATATACATATATAGCTTCTGTTATACTCACTTACACATTAAGGTAATACTTTAAACTTTGTCTTTCCTACAACTTTAAAAATCACAAGAAGTTACTTAGCTATAAATAACTTACCTACATGAAAGCATAACTATGTGGAGAAAATTAGCAAACCAGAGAATATTTTGTTTCTTCATTCCTTGTTTATTTTTAATTCTTTTGTTAATATTGTGAAACAAAGTCTTATTCTCTTTAATACTTATTTTGCTTACCAATTTGCATCCACAATGAAAAAAAAATATCAGAAGTGTAGCATTATTCACAATCTGTTATTCTAACATTTCTTGAAAGACAAAATGCGTACTTATTTTTGTAGTATCGTTTTACAGCTGTCACACAAAACAAGAAACAATTAACTTAAATTTCAAAGTGTGATCTTTCAACTCTCAAATTTTTAAAGCATGGAACTATGGAAATAGGGGTTTTAGTAAAAGTATGAACAGATACAGATGTGTATATAGTGTAATGGTTATTAACAGAAAGGTGGAATATGTGGACAAAGTTCAAATCATTCACTTTTTCACAAGTGCCTTTTGTTTTGTTTTTTGATTGTTTTTTATGGATTATCAAACCTTTGCAGGTCATTCAAAGCCAGGAAATATTTTTTTGTGGGGGAAGATAATAATGATTTACTAATACAAGTTCTACAAATTAAACTGTAGCTATATCTTCAAGGTGTTTGTGCATAAGCATATTATAAGCATTATATTTACAACAAGAAAGAATTCTAAGGATGCTTCAATTTAAAATATGACAAGACATTCATTATTAACAATGCAGCATGCAAAGATTTTTTTTTCAAGAAAAGTTAGTCTGGACAACAGAAAAATATTCAAACCAATTTTTAGTTCTATTTCTTTGAAAAATTGGTTATATAGAAATAGAACTAAAACTATGCATATAACAAACCCAACTAGAATTGTAACTGTTGTTGGAAATACAATTTTGAGCCTTTATTCATTACACCAAGGACCATTTGGAATGGTGTGATTCCATCTCTTCTCCCCTCAGCTATGGGTTAAATAGCAGGATAGATTGGGCTCTTTAGGTATGAGTAGTAGCCAGTTTGATAGAAAGATAGCTTGAATTCCAACCCATGAAAAAGACAATGGGAAGCCACTTCATTGGCTTTCCCAAGAAGTCAATGCTAATTCATCAATAATAAAGAAAAAACACTATTGCCCTCCTCCTTGTTATGATTATCACAACATTTTGGCCATTATACTGTTGTAATAATAGCAAAGATGAGGTCAATAATCTGCATGTAAATAATGATAACTCCTCATCTTGGCAATTCAGGCAGAAAGATAAAGGAATCTTTAGAATTGCTTACATCCTAAATGGACATGACATCTAAAAAAGAAGACAGATGACAATAGGATTGTAACCAATTTTTCAAAGAAATAGAACTAAAAATTGGTTTGAATATTTTTCTGCTGTCCAGACTAACTTTTCTTGAAAAAAAAAAAAAACTTTGCATGCTACATTGTTAATAATGAGTGTCTTGTCATATTTTGAATTGAAGTTTCCTTATATTTCTTTCTTGTAAAATTTTCTTTTTATTCATTCCCTAACTTTTATTCTTGCTTCACAATAACTCTTTCCTTTTTTTAAATGTACTTTCTTTTAATTTTTCTTTCCTCTGTATTCCCTTTGCACATTTCTTTTGCTTCTCTTTCCTTTCATCTATTTTCTTTCTTTTCCTCCTACCTTTCTTATTTATATTCTTCTTGTCTCTTCTTTTTCTTTGTTCTACCTTTTTTTTTCCTTTTGTGCAGTGTCCCTTCAGGATGTAGGCGATCATGGTCCTCCACATTTTCCTGTCACTTGTAGCTCTTAATAAATTTTGTCTTTGTTATGACTCCTAAACCTTGTTCTGTCATCCCTTTGCTGAAGCAGATCAAATATGTTACATGATGCTTTCCTTTGTTCCTCTTTCTCCTCAATCTGTCCTGTGTGTATCAGGTTTTCCAAGCCCTTCTTCCTTATTACCTTCTCCAGAAATTTTTGACCGCCTCTTGCAGATGTTAAGTATGTTTCTTTTTGGTTTCTATTTTCTCCAAAACCTCATTTTTGCTCACATGTACAGTCCATGGTATCTTCTCAGCATCTTTCTGTAGAACCATATTTCTGCAAACTTTTATGAAATTACTTTACTTTCCTTTTTCTTGTTCTTTTTCCTACATTCTTTTGTTTTTTATTCTCTTTCTTTCTCCCTTTTACTTTTCTTTTTCAGATTTTCTTTCCTTTCCGCATTTTTATTTTCTACTTTTATCTTGTTTTCATCTACCACTTTCATTCATCTAAATTTTTCCTTTTTTTCTCTTTTAGTGTTTATTTTTCTCATGTTCTTCACTTCTTTCATTACTTCTCTCTTCTGAATTTAAAAAAAAAATAAATCTATTTTCTACACATAGCCTTTTCTCTGTTTGCTCTATATGTTAACCTAATTAAACCCTTCTCTGATATTATTATAAAATACTTCTCCAAGGTAAAGTCAACATTGTTTTCAGGCAGGTTCCTTTCTGAAATAACAATCTGATTGTCAACACCATTCAGTGAAACTTTATTTATGCCAATGTTTACAGTTATAAGAGAGAAAAAATGAATAGACTGAATAAGATAAATAAAAGAAGACTTTCTTTTCAACACAAAGGTTGACTCTGGTAGCCAGAATAAAGTAAAAAGAAAAACAAAAACAACTAAAGTTAAGATTAAAGTAAAATGAAAATTTCAGAAACAGAAATAAATGATCTCAACTTTTGACAGTTTTTGTCTTTCCTCTGTTCAAAGTTTTACAATAGCTGTAACAAAGGTGGAAGATGATTGGCTGGTTATGACTGCAGTAAAAACAAAATGGAGCCAGTTGAAATGTCAGTGAAAAGAAGAATCAAAGTAAAAGATATGACAAAATAAGCTTTCGTGAAATTAATAAAATGTCTCCAGAGCTGATGAAAAACTAACAATATTTTGCTACTGAAATAGAATAGAAAAGTTGAAAACAAAAATTCTAAAATTATGTGACTAACTTATCAAGGAAAGGGCATTTAGTTTTAATTTTAATCCGGGTTTGTTCTGTTTTATTTTGCTGTCTGTTTAGAAAAGTCTGCAGGTAGAATCTATGAATTGTTCTTAGGTTCTTGGTTTATTGAAGTAGAAATGATAAATGGAACCTATTTGTTTTCTATGAATGATACAGATCATTTTTATCATCACAAAAATAAATTATAAGAAAGGAAGGAAAAGGAGCAGTTTTGTCATTTGGGATGAATGTTCAAGGTAA
Source organism: Acanthosepion pharaonis (assembly GCA_903632075.3). Taxonomy (NCBI): domain Eukaryota; kingdom Metazoa; phylum Mollusca; class Cephalopoda; order Sepiida; family Sepiidae; genus Acanthosepion; species Acanthosepion pharaonis. The sequence goes on along the minus strand of CAHIKZ030000084.1, from coordinate 943,561 downwards.
ACAAAAATGAACTAAATAAGGAACAGAAAAAAAACAAGCTACATTATCTATGCCACAAATATGCCTATTTTGACTCATGCAAGGTGAGGTCAAATAAACTGTCAAACTGAAATTTTATGGGTGTAGTTTTTATTTTTTTTAAAAACACACTTCATCATACAGTTCCATATATATAAATATATATATATATATATATATATACATACATACAAGGTGCAGTGGATAAATTTTCATTTAAATTATGCAAAAATGGAAATAATTAGGACATCACATTTTAATAGATACATTTTCAAAATTACAAAAAAATATTTTGAAATAATGAAGTGTAAATTTATTCAATAAAATCACCATTGACTTCAAACAGTCTACAAATGATTTCAGAATCCTCTGCAACTCTTCTGGACTGTCTCCTTGTTGAAATTGATGAATGCTACCAAAATACATAATCCTTCATTTCAGTTCATCTTTGATGTTATAAGAAATTTTGATGGTCTCTCACTAAACTGCACCCACAAATAATCAAGGGGTTTCAATCTGGAGAGTTAGGAGGCCAGATGTAAAGGGTGATGTAGTCACAGAAATTGTCTAGCATCCACCACTGGGTTCTTCTGCTTGTCTGACATGGTGCAATTCTCTTGTCAGACATAGGGTCTCCCAACAGCCACCTTCTTGACCCAGGGAAGCACTACCTCTACAAGGCACTTGATGTAGGCTTCTGTGTTGTGTCCGAGATCATCACCAATAAATTTGAGAGTTTTTTCTTATAAGGACAATCAGAATGAGTTTTCCAAGCTGCAATACTTTTGTTATCAGCATTAGACTCATCCAATTTTTTCTGAATCCTCTGCATTATCCTCAGGTTTAAATCCAAACACTCTGAAATATTCATATTGGAGCTTCTGGCACAAATGCCAAGTAGTACAGCATATCATTTCCAAATTTCTGGCAGAGTGAATTGTGTCATGATGCTCTTTTTCTCACAGATGGTGCCCAACTGACCCTGCTATAATGTGCAGCTGACAAAATTAAAAACAATGTGCATACACAAAATTAAGAATAGAAATGGTGACAATTTACCCATCGCACCCTGTATATATAAGTGGACATTGAGTTCAACACCCAGCAGTGACAGTTTGTTTCATGCTTAGACATATGAAAATGGTCTTCAAGCATGAAACAGACTGTTGGCATTTTTTTGCATTTACATACACTATCCCTGATATTGAATCCTTTTTAACCCATTAAATTTTGTTATTAAAACTGAGTTTTATAGAGTAGAAATAAATTGAGTGTTACAGAATAAAAATAGAAAGAAACAAAGTGTTATAGAATAGAAAACAAAAATAGTCATAAATTATAGATTCTACAATTGTTTTTTCTACTTGGGTAAATGGTAGAATTAATAATCACTCCATCAATGAGAACAGTTGCAATAGCAGCATTTTTATTTTTGAGATGAAACATGTAGGTAGGAGTACAAAACAAATTACAGACATATGAGCAATGAGGAAGTCTTAAGTAAAATAGAAACTACAAGTAAACTTATGTTTACAATCAGAAACAAATAGTTGAAATTTCTGTGTCATATAATGAGAAAAGGGGGCTTAGAGAATTTCACATGTACAGGAAATACTAAAAGTAAGAGAAGCAGGATGCAATGCAAATAGTGAGTAACATATCCTTTTCTAACAAATACACATTCCGACAAATTATTTCTATCTATAAAAGGCAGGATGTGTGTGTGTGTGTGTGTGTGTGTGTGTGTGTGTGTGTGTGTGTAATGAATGCTTGGCTGCAATTTTTGACAGATTTTCACCAAAGTTTACATGCACATGCTCCAAGTTAGTGGGAAGGCCAACACTGACTTTGCATTTCCCAACTCATCGATAGTGGAAATAATCGATTTTTTCATGCTTCTACGGCAGTTTTCATGTAGTTTGTGGCCATTTTCTACTGGCCAGAGGAGAGCCTATAGCTGGCTGCCATGAATAGGCAGAAAGATTCTATTAGCCAGCGTGAGACCAACAGCTGACTGACACGACTGTTTACTAGCATGCTAGCATACAAAAAAAAAAAAAAAAAAAAAAAAAAAACTGATAGCTGCATTCGTCACAAGAGGGAAAAATTTTAATCTGCATGGCACTTTACTCCAATTGGCTCATTTGCTTGCTTAAACTCAACGTTGATTCTGATCCTACAGAACTGGGTTGGGTGTGAAAAAGGATTTGTTGTTAACATTCTTTTTCATTCGGTTTTTCCATTCTGAGTCCTTTTTAAAGCTGATATTTTTAACTTCATTTTTGTTTAGTTCTTTTTTAATTAACAGATTTAATGTTTAGTATAGAGCTTACAAAAAATTTGCAGTGTGAGATAGGCAAGAAGTAAGACATGTAGCAACATCAGCAAGGAAGGGCACAAATATTTTAAGTCAAGTGATAGCGATTTCTGTATGAGTCGTACAATTTTTGAATTAAGCACGGGCAACACTAAACTCTTTGGGAATCTGTTTTAACAAATTTAGTATATGAAATTGGACATAGAATAAGCTAGTCTTTTTCCAACACCACAAGATGATAAAATACATTATTAACCTCAGAAATTTAAATATGTTCTTAATTAGCCACGTCAGATCTAGACTCTCATATAGATGTTATACATGATATCCAACTCATTCCAAAATGTCTAAACTATCAGCTACAACTGTTTTCTCAAATCAATAACTAAAAAGAATTCAAGCTAGTGAATCCTGTGGGTCTTGAAGAGGACTGTCCTTTGACGGATCTCATAGATGGTTGCTAAAGAATAACTGTGAAAGAACTTTACCAAGTATCACAATCATATCACTTGAAGACTTTCAAAAGCAGTAACAACTAAAATGGATATCACTGTAATCATATGGCCAAGATGTTAACTTTTCATACTACCATAAACGAAAAGTTAGGAAGGAAACTAGAAAATACAATAACAATTAGTGGGACTTGAGAAGTATATATTTCCTGAAAAACTGTTTTAAGAATAAGGTCTTAAATTTCAATTGACATTAACACTAAGAGTTCAATGGATAAATTTTGAAAGTTCCTGTATGGAAATAGTTAATGTCACCATTACCATTATAGAGTGAAACTAAATAAGTTATGAAAGAAGGATCATGAAAACAGTGAATAGCCCCGAGACAATATTATAAACTGAATAAGATCAACAACTCTCTGGATCAGACATACCTTCCTGTACGGGTAGAGAAGAGACTGACAAAAAGATTGTAAAAACAAGCAACAATGAATAGAAAGTGCTTTGGACTATAACATTTTCTGTTATTTCCAAAACAGTAATAGACAACTCCCAAACCCCTGGAGGCAGATCAGAGAACAACTGAATCTGAACAAAGAGGAAAATGGAAAATAAAGTCTGAATAGCTTACTGAAAAAATACAGAAAAAAAACTGTTCTCATATTATCTGCTACAACTTTATCTCCACAAATATTAAACTAAAATAATACCGAATAAATATCTTAAATGGTTGAATATATATTGAGAAAGACAAGATGTTTTAGAAAGTTTCCATACTAGAATTGCCTGGTAGACTCTTTTTAACTGATTCCTAGCACATACACACACACACACATATATATATATATATATATATATATATATATATATATATATATATATATATATATATATAAAATCTTATTAACATCTAAAAAGGACTGGAAACGATGGAGATTGCCAAAATCATGAAGGGACATGGCACTTATGATTGAATTGTCTTCTACAGCTTTATCAACATTTTGCAGGTTATTTAAATACAAAAAAGAATTTTAGAGTCTAAGATTTTATTTTTTGGAGACAATAATGATTTAGTGATGCCTGCTTTACTAATTAACCTATGGCTGGGGAAAGAGGTGGTGGATTCATACATTTCCCAAGAGTATTTGTGCATAAGTTAATATAATGTACACTACTTGAATTGGAACTTGCCCCCCAATTAACAATTCTGAGACATTATCAATTACACCACCCACACATCCAATCTTACTGCATCTTGTATCCCCAAGTGATCACCCAACAGGGTACTGACCATCCTTGTCATTGCTCAACTCAGTGATCATATGGGAAGTAGTGCTTCAATGTGATGTGGCCATAAACTGACATGGCAAATATAACGAGAAGCATATGAGACAGCTATTATTATCCGGGATGCTCGTCATTTTGAATTGGAAATCACCTGGTTTAGGAATGCGTAAGCATTGATGAAGGAAAAGAGAAACAAAAGAAATGTGCAATCAGAAAATGGTGAAAAGAGACAAAGCTAAGAAAATGATTTGTTTGATCTAAAGAGTGTTTATGAAATGTCTGATGAAGCACTTCAAAGTAACAGATTTAGCAAACTTCAATGCTGGCAATCTTTACAATGATTGACAAATTCATGTTATAACATGAATTTGTCAATCATTGTAAAGATTGCAGAATCATTGCAATAAAAAGTAACAAAACCACCTATAATAACTAAATGTATGTAGATATGAATTTAATTGGCTGGGTGGCTGAATAAGTGTTAATTATATGTATACAGGCAGAGTGGAGTAATAGCAGTTCGGTGTGAGAAATTGGAAAGCCGAGTTCATATTCCAGTCAAGTTCATTTTATATGCTGATACCCTTCGGATAGGTGTGAATCCATCTATTCTCCCCCCACAAGCTCCCCAGCTATGGGTAAAATAGCAGGACAACTGGGAACTATAGGCTTGGGTGGCAATCAGTCTAGAAGAAGTAGACTATGAATTCAAACCAGCCTGCTGCCTTGTAGGTCCTGCCTCTTTAAGTAAAGTTTAGAAGATAATTTCAAAAGACAAATCCACCTTGCAGGGAAGCAGGATGGATTAACCTTAACATTTATAGTGCTAAAGGAACCGTCAAGCCTTTGCACTACTTTGCTTTGAATGCCACCATCAACCACAATTGTGAGATGGAAAGAAGAGCTGACCACAGCAGTGTGAAATGTGCTAACTGAATAAATGATGATCATGTATGCATTTCAAATGCACATACATTAAGGGAACTGTTTGATACCTTTATACCATATCAGTACAGTATGTGGGTAATCATGAATCTTCAAATTTTCAGGTCCTATTTAGTTCTATCACCCCACAACATGTTCTGCTATCCATTTATACAAGCTCATTAGGTAGAGTATGTGCCATTTCCCATTGCTTCTCTTCCCTTCTGTATATCCTGTGAGTATCAAATTCTCCAAGTCCTCTTTCTTGATTATTTTTCTAGAAATTTCTTTGTGATTCTAAGTAAAGTATTCTTTTGGGTTTCCTTAAAACTTCCTCATTGCTTACATACTCCATTCATGGTATTCTCAGAATCCTTTTGTAGAACCACATTTTTGTTGCCAAAAGTCACCTTTTCATCTGTAAGGAAACTCTCCACTAGTCTTGGATCCTCTGGGCTGAAGCCCATATGTAAATCTGGCACTCAGTGTAAGGATACAAAAGCTTAGATGTATCAAGAAAACCAACCAACCATACATACATTTTATATATATATATATATATATATATATATATATATTCCTTGTTTAAAATTATATGTATTTATAAAAGAGTAATCACTATTAAAAGATAGAGTATATACAGATACAAAAAATTCTGAAATAGGAATCAACAACATAGATATAAACAGGCATAGGGATCAACACTCTCTCTTGAGATTATATATATATATATATATATAATGATAAAAATATAGTCTTAAGTTATACTATATTTATGGATAAATGTTCTCAATATAAGAGATAGCACATATGTAAATATGAAAGTGGACACTGAGGTCAACAACAGGTGGTGACAATCTGTTTTATGCTTGAATGAAAAAGGCCATGTGTATTTGGCTTGACTCTTTATATATGCTGGCAATGGTGCATTATGGGTAGTAATGTCCATAGTATTATCCAAATAATATATATATATATATATATATATATATATATATATATATATATATATACACGACATGGCATAATGGTTATTGGCATACCAAGTGCAAATTCTCACCAAGTGTTTTATTTATTAAAAAGACATGAGTGAAGACATGAATTCATGTTTTTCCAGCTATGGATTAAATAGCAGGGCAAACTGCTCTCTTGTATCCACTCTGAATGAAAAAAGGAAAACTGAATTCAAACCCCAACTACTAGATATTTTCAAATGAGAAAAGTGAAGAGTGAACCCTACCCCAAATTTAGAGTGGAGCCCCTGACACCAGATGGCATACTTTCCAGAAAGTCCTGCTGTCGTACCAGTACCAAAACTGTTGGTTTATCTTTTCCTTTGGAGTTTGCTGACAATTCTGAGTGAGTGATCTTGATGTATGGATAATCCAAGATTACCAGTGCCCCTACCCAACCAGACCTATAGTGCTCTGAACAATACTATTGTCTCTAGAAATGGATGGATGACAAGAACAAAACTGATTTGAGTCTTCAAGGAAGACAACAATTCACACTTAGCACTGTAAAACAAATCAAAATCTTTGAATGTTTAACTTGTTAGGAATAGTTAAGATTTATTATAAGAAATGTATTTGGTCCTAAAGTAGCTGACAAAATCTCTCAAGAGATATTTCTTTGTCCTTAGTCTTCTTACACTGGCAGAAAAATGGATAGTGATTGAAGACAATTTGTTGATGGTGATAAAGACTGAAAATAATACTTGTGAAAACAATGGTTATTCTGTAGCAGCTGTAAAGATATTAGTCAATGTGGAATCACACAAAATTACTGGTTCTCATATGTGTTGTGTCCTTTCAGGACAAAGGTAATCATGGCTCTCCATAACTTCCTGTCCTTTGTAGCATTTAAGAAAGTTTGTCTTTTTGCTATTTCTTCTAATATCTGTTCTGCTAACCAATTACACAAGCTTATTTCCTCTGTATTCCACTGGTGAGTAGTAGGTTCTTCTCAAATACCTTCTTGAAAACCACTGCACTGTGGAATCAACTACCAGCTAAAACCATAATCTAGTCACATCTAGAGTTAACTTTTATTGTCATCCCTCTATCCACATAAACTGCTCCTTACTGTAACCATTTACTTCAAGCGGCCTTGGGCCTTGTACAAGGTGAACTACACTATGTAAAAAAAAAGAAATTATTGTTAGGTAGCTTCTGTCCTCCTTACCTTCCTTATGTCCTATGATTGTCAGGTTTTCTAAGCCCTCATTCCTTATTATGTGCTGAAGAAATTTCAATTCACTCTTTCTGATAAGTTATTTTTGTTTCTGTTTTTCACTAAAACTTTTTGTTGCTCACATGTTCAATCCATGGTATTCTCAGCATTCTTCTGTAGAACCAGTTTTGATGCCTCAAGTTTTTTCTTCCTTTTGAGATGAGATTGCCCCCACATTCACTACACTGGTTACAAGTAGTTAAAAAAATAAGTGGATATTTGGTTAATATTACAGTTGTTGATTGGTTCTATGGTCATAGAGATTATCATCAAGCCATGATGGATACTTCATTGCAATTCTAGGGAAAGAGATGTTACTTGCTAATGCATATTTGTAATAGTGGCCTTATCATTAACAAAAATAAGTGGAAGTGATGAAACAATAAATGAAAATGATTGAGGTAAGTAAGAGAGGTTTTATTTCTTCATGAATTACAAGTTTTGATTGTTTGCTGTTTCTGGGGTGTCATATATCAGTTGTGGGAGACTGAGTTCATTTGGAGTTTCATACAATGTAGTAGTCAAGATAGTCTCCTAGGAGAAATATTCCATGAATTATCACATTATAGCAGTTGACTCTTTTGCTGTCGCTTGTCTTGTCACTGAAGCCATCACTATTGATAGAAGTGACTTGGTGCTGTTAATGAGGCCCTGGTTAAGCTCACTTGCTCATGGAGATCCAGAGCTAGTGCCAGCCTGGTTGGATCTGCTTTCCTGGCAGTGTTGGTTTTATAGTGAGTCAGTGGCTCATTATAAAACAACCAACATTTAAAATATAAAAATATCTTTCCTCAAAGGAGATTGTATGTTGAAGTGTGTTCAAAATATTTAATAGGAATAAAAATAATTTAAAAAAATGTGTAGTATTTGATACATTCCTTTTGATGCAGTCTTTTTCTCTTTAATTATCATATGTGGTGTCACTTTGAACTTCTGTGAAAATTGCATGGGCCTTTTTCTGATTGGTCAGAAATAATGTTTTATTACCTTGGCACTTTTTGCTGGCATTTCAGGAGTGGCTTCATGGAGCCAGATGAAATTAAGGTCTGTTTTTGTCATATGAGCTGTTAGTGTCAAAGTGAGAACTTCCTTTTGAGTTAATGAAATGGAGTTTTGACAGGGTACATCAAATTTCCTGTTTATGGACCTGGTTTTTACTGAACCATTAACAAGAAAAAAAAATTCTGACTAGCCAATCTACTTAAATATTTATTCACCAAGATGTGGATGTTGTATTAAGGTTACCAAGTCATAACATTACATTTGTTTATCATTCTGGTACATTTGAAAGATATCTGATTTTATAAACTTATGATGTATATGGTTATATGGTTTGCTATTCAGACAAGCAGGCTCATGTCATTTATTATACTAACAATGTTTCAGCCATTGAACTCTCTAACTTTCTTCAGAGGTCTGTCTTTATACTTGGTAACCTTTTTGGAATTTAGAACTGAAACCTTTATTTGATTCATGGGGTTTGTTCTCATTTGGCTTTCTAGGCTCAGGGGTTATTACATGTCGGTTAATCTTGTTCAGGGGAACAAATGAACACTAAATGACTTTCCAGTGCTACCTAACCAAAAGATTGAACTCATAATTGCCAGGGAAGCAGATATATTTTAACCGGTGCTTTAATCTAATAGCCAATGAGTTTCTTGCTGTATATTGAAAAACTATAAGAATTCAAATTAAAGAAATAATGTGGTACAACAGAGCCCATACAGAGTTGTCTGTATTGCAATAAACACAACACTAAGCTGTTCCATTTTAAAAGCATGAAAAAAGAATTAATCTGTTTTGCATATGATTAAAAAATAATTTTGGAAAATGTATTATAACTGAGAAATAATCTGTTTTGATCATGACAAATCACAAAAAAGGTACATCGCAAGAGAGATCCTGGTATTTGGTGGAAGAAGTTTTAGTCAAATGCCTTGTATTTTAAACTTTGCTTGAAAAATCTGAAAATTTTAAGATAATCAAATAAGCAAATGTTGAATGTGAGAACAGAATTTGTTCTCACAAAGCAGTCATTGAGATTCCTTTCCCAAATAGTACTGGTGCTGGCCTTTTGACATTTGCAAAATGCCACATAACTAGAAAGAATAAACAGCCCAAAAACATAGTTACCTGATGATTCTTTGGTTTGAATTGACTTGGCCCTTCACACTCAAGTGGATAATTTTGAATATAATGCTAATTTCTAGATTCTTACATTAGTAAAATATTCAGGGACAGGCAAAGGTAGCAAACCATGAAGTAATAGTATGAGTCTAAAAAGAGTAAAACAAGGAATAATAATAATAATAATAAAATAGCTATGAGCATTTGTGATAAAGCAAAAAAAAGTGTATGTTAAAGCCAAAAAAAAAAAAGCAACAAATATAGAGGTTGGGAGATTGAGAAAGTAAGACAGGAGAGCAAGAGCAAAATGTAAAGGTGAAATGTGGGGGAGAAAAAAAAAATGAAAGAGAGGAAAAATATGGGGTAAGCGAGTCTCCATTTAGAACCGTTGAGTCATTTATTCATAAGTGGTCTCAGCTCTGTGATAATTGAGGGACAGTATTGTCTCAGTAAACAATTGTAAGCCATCTTGAGGGGAACAACTGCAAAGGCTTTCTGACTGAATACATTTAACCCTAATGCATGAAGGTGATGGATGTGTATTACAGATTGTGCTCTTTGCACATAAAATAAAAAAAAAGTTAAACGCCAATGACTAGCTGTAAAAAAAAAAAAATAAAATAAAATAAAAAATAATGGAAAAGAAAAAAAAAATAATGGAAAAGAAAAAAAAATAATGGAAAAGAAAAAAAAGACAAAGAAAACAATGTTGCATTTAAAATAAAATGCATTCTGATGAAAATCCTACATATTTATTTTGTTAACAGAAGCTGGGAGCCTTGTGCAAATTTCCAGATGAATATTTTTCACTGATGAGATAAATGCATGTTCAGGTGAGGCATAGTTATTCACAAAGATTTTTTTTTCTGGTATGTCAGTTTGCCTTTCTTGATAAACACAAAAAAGGGTCTTTTGTGCTATTTATGAAACAGGAAAACTCAATGCATTATAATTTCTTCTTTTCAGGATGATTTCTGAAGATCACCAGATGAAATATACTCGTTAAAAATATGTCAGCCAAAAAATGTCATTTTACAAACAATAGAAATGAAGATAATTTGAAAATGTATAGAATAGTGACAAAAGTCTTAATTTAAATTCAAAACTGGATTACCTAATCTGTTTTTTAACAGTGGTTCACTTTGTCATATCTCCTAGAAAGTTCTTTAAATGTGGTCAATGATAATGTATGTGGACATTTTTACCACCTTACCTGTTAAGTTGAAATGTTAATATATTGATAACAAAAAAATATTAGCGTAACAAAAATGGTAAAGCTGTAACAATTTTTTATCAACACAACCTGTGAATTGTTTCCTTGCTTAGTGCTTGAAAGAAAACAACTTAGGTTTATGTAAGAGGGAGTGTATATATATATATATATCTCTATGACGTGTTTTTCCAAGGAAATGGCAACATCAGTAAAATAATTTTATTTCACATGAACAAAATCTACAAAATGTAGACCAGTTTTATTTTTTCATTATTTAAATATCACACATTTGTATTAAAATAATATTGGCAAAATAAGTGAAAATCAAAATTTCATGCACAAACAAATATATATATCTTGTGCATATAAATATGAACACATCACAATCAACCAAAATAAAACTATTAGTATATGACAAATATTAGTGGATGCTATCAAAATACCCTCAAAAATACTAGAATCCATTGTAATACAAAATAAACAATCAACATTTAAAATATAAAAATATATTTCCTCAAATGAGATTGTATCTTGAAGTGTGTTCAAAATATTTAATAGGAATAAAAATAATTTTAAAAAATGCATAATATTTGATACATTCTTTTTGATGCAGTCTTTTCCCCTTTAATTATCATACATGGTGTCAGTTTGAACCGATTCAAACTTCAGCTGTCTAAAAGAATACCCAGTTGTAATGGAATCTTGCCTACCACACTAACAGCACAAGACTGTCAAAAGTACTAGAACAAAAAACAACAGAACAAACATGAATCTTGGACACTTTATCCACAATTTTGGTCTTGATATATACAGACTTATTCAAAAACTGGAAAAAGAAAATATAAAATTAGACAGACCTTGTCATTTGATTTTAATAAAACTTCTTTGGATGAATATATTCTGTCCAAAAACACACACAAACATATATATTATAATTATTTTCTAAAAAATATGATAAAAAAAAAAAATTAAAAAATAATTATAATTTAAGCTCTATTTCTGTATAGAGCACTGTTTTTTTAAAAAAAATACTAAAGAACTCCAGTTTATTTACCTAACATGTTCTTTCCTATTTTTCTACATATCTGCACACACACATATATATATATATATATATATATATATATATATATGATCTACAAGTTAAATTTCAGGGTTGCCATAATTATTTTTGAATGCTCTTATTAAATTTTACAAAATAATACATGTATTACAGATAGAAAATAATTTAAAGTTTCTTTCCACTGGTAAGTAAATAAAAAAAAAATCCATAATTTGGACTTGGCCTTCATTTTGTCCTCTCAATACTGCTTTGAATAAATCCCTGCTTTTTAGTGATGCAGCTTACTGTCTGGGAATCATCGGTCTATTTTTGACTGCCACATGTCAACATAAGAAGTGCCACCTTTGAAGCTATTAATATTCTTTGACATGCTGGATGATTTTAAAAGTTTGAATATATGTTTAAAGATTGTTTTCCTATGACATAAAATATTATATTACTTATAATCACTAGACTAAATTGTATGCAGAAAAGTCCCCAGTTGATTTTGTATGTTAAAAATAACTGACTGCATATATAAATCTCTTTCACTTTCATATATGGCTGATGCTAACCTCCAGGAGAGTGTCTCACTGCACCATCTTGGGCTAAAGTTTTCCACTGATATAAAGTGGAAAGATTATATTGAGTCAATTGTTAGGTCTGCTGCTCATAAAGTTGGTCATGCCAGATATTTCTTGCCAGAATCTATTTTACACCTTTGTAAGTCTACCATTCACAATGATTTGGATATTGCTGCTGCTACATCTGGTCTGGCATTTCTGCTAAGCATTTAGAGATTCTTGATAAGTCCAAAGAAGACTCTACAATGTCATTGATCTTGACCTGGCATCTTACCTTCACTTTCCAACTAAAAAGAAATTGAGAGAGAGAAAGAGAAAATAAAGAAATATAGAATTAACGGTTTTAATTTTACAGCTGATCAAACCTTCATGGGTAATTTAAGCCAAAACATTTTGCATTGTAAGAATAATTCTTTTTTTTTTGAGTGAATTTTGCAATAACATTTGGAAATAATGATTTTTTTTCAGATGCAAGTCTTGTTATTTAACCCAGAGCTGTGGGGAGAAGATGGATCTATACTTTTTCCAAAGATATTTTTTGTGCATAAGTGAATGCAATGAACCTGACTGGAATTCAAACTGATTTCTGATTTCTCATTCTGAACTGCTATCCATTAAACCTACCACATAATATATATATATATATATATATATATATATATATATATATATATATATATATATATATATATATATATATATATATATATATACATAGAGATAAGAAAAGTGGGGAGAAGTGACAGAAAAAAAAAAGAATGAAAACTGCAAGGAAGAGAGTGAGAGAAGGAGTAATGCGAAGAGAAAGAAAAGAAATGTGAAGGAGGGAGATAAGAAGAAATAGGAAGTTAGAGAAAAATCAGTATGCATAGTTAATATGTACAACCAGAACAGTAAAAAATGTCTTAAAAGACTAACTCCAAATGTATATAATTGGCTTGAGGCATGTTTGAAACATGAAAATTTATTCACAAGCACAAGTTTCTAGGGGGAAAAAGATATTAGTAAATGTCAGCATACAAGATAAAGGAGATTTGGTTTGTGATAATAACTAATAAATAAAATATAACAAAAAACAAAGAGTTATAAAAATCAGACATGGTTTGCAATAATAAGCAGGAAGAAAAATCATAATAATAGCAACCATTGAAGAGAAAACATAGACAAATAATGTCAGTAATTATGTATATATAAAAGAAAAAAGAAAATTTACTTGTATGAAAATTTTCTCTGCTTACATTTAAATGTATTGATTTATATTTATTTTCAGTCTTTATTTTCTTTTTTTTTCTTTCAAATGTTTGTATCTTTGGGTAAAGAAGTCATTGTACTAGTGGAAAATATAGCCATGTGAGATATTTGTCTGGATTTCATGTTTATCCTAATAGGGTGGACAATTTTTCAATGTTTAATTTCTCAATCTTATTCTTCTCCAAGTAAAATTGTTGGGCTTGATTAAACAGGGAAAGAACTGATTAATAAAATATTCTTTGTATAACTGTTATCTGGTTATTATTTTGAAGGGGAATAAGGATCAATATTAAAAAAAAATACATAACTATTTTCTGAAATTGTGTTTCTGATATCTTCTATAATTCTGTCAATATTTCAATCTAGTAGAATAAGTCTGGTTTGAAATCAAAAAAAGTTAATTAAAAAGAAAAAGTAATCATCTTTCATTCAGTTATATTCAACAATAGCTGAAAAGAAAAGTTGCCATTAAATATACAATATTCTATATATATATATATATATATATATATATATATATATATATATATATATATATGTGTGCATATATTTATGCATCTATATATGTGTATATATTTATGTGCCTATATATATATATATATACACACACACACACACACTTGTGTGTATGTATATATATATATGCATGCATGTGGGTATGTGTATGTATATTTGTATGTATGCATGTGTGTATGTGTATGTATATTTGTGTGTGTGTGTGTATATGTATATATATGCAGATATGAACTGAGTAGAGTAATGCACACAACAATGTCAGTTTTATGCCTCAAGTGATAGTTTGAAAACTGCTTGAAGATTTTCTTCTGGTTTCTTTTGTTGGTCTTGGTAAATATCATGAATTTGCAGTCTAACTTTTGAGACAGACAGAGACTTATCATCATAAAAATTAACACAACAATCACTCCACCATTGTGCAATCAGTATGTTCATTACATGTCAATCATATTCGTCTTCTGTCTCTTGTGTCACATCAGGACATTGGTGATTATGTCTCCCCATAATTTCTCGTCTCTCATAGCTCTTAGCAATGTTGGTCTTTTTGCTATCTCTCTTAATTTACACAAGTTTGCTATGTAGGTCATTCACTGCTTTCACCTTGCCTTAACTATCATTAGTGATTCTCCAAGCCTTCTTTCCTCATTATATGCCCAAGAAATTTCAATTCTCTGATTCTTTTTGTTTCTATCTATATCTATAATATTCAAAATGTGCATGTGTGTGAGTGCGTGTGTGATCAGATATTGTTTTATGTGTTTCCACAGTTTTCATCCGATTTTGATGAAATTTATTTTGTTTAATAGGCAATGCTTCAGTGCTGATTTTGAGTCCAAATTGGCTGGAAAAAATTACAACCTTGAAGGCGAAAAATCGAAAAAACTGATTTTTTACACTTTCCACAAAAATCAAAGGAAAATTTAATGTCTGTAAAAACAGCGTACAATCAATTTAGAGAGTTGAAATCTAATGCATCAGATTATGAGAATTATAAAAAAAAATGATAATATAAATAAAAATGAACATATATTATTGTTATGAAGGTCCATGGAACAGGTTGCTTCCATGCAAGATTGAGAATGCCAAAACGACCCTTTTCAGGGCCACCCATCATTCAGATTTTTAACCCGCCATTTGGGAATGTGCCTCAGTTGCACCCAATTGTTGTTACTAATATTGATTTTTGGGTGGGGTGACTTTAAACTTAAACTGCTGCAACTGAACAGCAAAAATTCCCAGTAATGAAACACCCAGTCAAAGATGGTTTATACTGCTAGTTTAACTTAAAACTTCATTGTTACTCACATGTTCAATCCATAGTATACTCAACATCCTTCTGTAGAACAACATCTGTTGCTTCATATATCTTCAGCCATGAGAAGATTGTCCAGTATTCTCTGCCATAGAGGAGGATTGATATTACATAACATTCCAGCATTCTTTTCTTTGTTCTTAATGAAATTTTCCTGTTAATATTTAATTAATATTTTGCTTAGCTTCTAGAATGTATCTTTCACTGTTTAAATGTTACTTCAGATTTTTGTGTGTCACAGTTTACAATCTCTGTTAAAACACTTCCTAGATATTTAAATTTTCATACTTTTTTGATTTTGGTGTTTCCAATTCATATTTCACATCTTATACTGTTCCTTATGCTGCCAATTGTATATTCTGTCTTTTTACAATTGATGTTTAGTCCTTTCTTTGCATTTTCCTTCTGTAGGAGTTTTTGTATCTACTATTAACAGTGCCATTCACATATCTTGTGTTGTTAAGACTGTCGTTGCCATTAACAAATCTTAGTAGGATTTCATTTTTTTATATTGTTTCTTATATATTTAAATAATGATTAATATTTCACAACATGGAAAGACCATGCTAAAAGCAAGAAAATTTTATGAAAACCTGTACTTACAATCAGAATGAGTTAAAATTTCTGGGACACATAATGTGGTCTGGATAATTTAATACTCATAGGAATATTTAAAGCAAAAGAACCAAGGAAAACATCAAGAAAACTACTTTTTGTGGCATCAAAGAACATTCATTGCTGCTTTTGTCATGTCAACGAATACTCGTTGTCACTTTCGTAATGCTCATTGTAGTAGAGACTTTGTAATCACAGATACAACTATAGTACATTGTTGAACAACACTGGTGTCAGATGCTTACTAATAGTACTTGCTTGATAATACTCGCTCAAATAGTAATTTGTATAGTGATCCGAATAGAGAAATAGTATAGTGAACAGAGTAGAAATAATGATTCGTATAGTATAGAGGATAGAGTAGAAATAGCAGATCATTAGTTGTCAGTTACTTCCTACATATATGCATTTTCTCTATGTTCACATGGTCTTCTTAAGTCAATAATGGGATTTCCTGTGTTCGCTCACTGGCAATCTATGTTCAAACTTAAGTGTTGGCAGCAACACTTTATTCGTATATAAAACTACTCAATGAGTTTCTGTGAATGGATGGCAGAACAAGGACAAAACTCGGTTGTCTGTCCTTGATTCAGCTATAATTTATGCATATGTCTAAGGGTAAAAAAGAAATCATGAGAGTCTGGCTTGTGGTGTGAAAATTAATTTCTATTTTGGCTAATTCATCAGAGTGATTGCATGTACTTTGCATTTTCTCTCATCTTTTATGGCTGAGGCTAAATCACTGATGGAACAAAGACCATGTAAGCATATCAAGTAAGACAATAATTCAATACACTTTTTTTTATTTCTTCTAATGTGTACCTATTTCACTGCCTGAACAAACTACTGTTCAATTCAAATTCTGTAAATACGTAGATAAAATGCAACAGGAGCTACTATTGTGCCTCTACAACAACATCAGTGTTATTTCTGTGCTTCTTGGATAAATGTTTTTTTGTGAAAGCAGGTATGCTGAGCATGCCAAAAACTGTTTCATCGCAGGTAACCATGGGACAAATCAAGCTTTCTTGGTTATTTCTCAGGAAAATTAATGAAAGGCTCTCTAAGATTCATATTAAAAGCAATAGGTACAATTTCCAATGCTCTGAAGCCAAGTTTACTCTTTGAACATATGAGTAAATGTCACTTTAGATCTCTGATGAAAATCTTTTTATAAAGAAATAATCAGAACAACTGTCCTGTTTTTAAGCAAGAAACAATTATGTGCAATTTTAAAGTGTACAACAATTGGCAAATTGAAAAAAAGTAATCATTCATGGCACTAAGCCTATCGTGATATAACTCCCAAGGGCTATTGGCATATTTACAGTGACTTGAATTCTAAAGTGAGTAACTCTTAGGATATTAATAAAGGAATTAAACTGCTTACCAGCATTGATTTAATACATTCAATTGATGTGTCATATGCAACTGTAACCTTCTGAATTAAAAAAATGATTTAATGGCATTAAAATCTTGACTGGTAATACACACAAATGCATTTAGTTTTACATTGAATGAGGTTTATATTTTAAGCTTAAATCAAAAATCAATTATTTTCTCTGTGACATTAAATTATCAGGCATCTTGGTATCCTTACAACAATTTTAAAACTTAAAGGATTATTTTAATTTTCAGGTACAAACACCTGTTTCAGACAGGTTAAAATATAACTAATTAAAGTAATCGCAAAATTTTGTTGTATGTTATTCATATTTGATTAATAAAATGGCTCAGTTAATCTTGTCTTGAGGTTTATTACCATTTCTTCATGTTATAAAAATTGATCACATTTTTATATCACTTAATAAATTATTATCATTCAAGATATATCTTCATTTTCATTAAATATCAATACAAGGCTTAGGAGGTGACTTAAGGTAGAGGATTAAAGTCCAAATGGTAATGAAGAGTGGGTGTGTGAAATGAGTGGAAGAAAAGATGGTAGGAAGTGGTATGAGGATAGATAACGATTGACCTATAACTTGAAGAGGTCAAGATTGTAGTGTTAAATGAAATGGACCAAAAAAGTTCTGTGAAGTGACAGTTCTTGGAGAAAAAAGCTGTCAGTTTGGAAATTCCTTCTTACATTTGGAATATTGAGGAAATGAGGGTGATTTGACTCTGTGGAAGTAGCAGGGTGTGCTCTAGCATTAAAAGTCTAAACTGATGAAACTAGAGAAAGAAGCTCTTATGAACATTTATCATGGAAATGTCAAGAGAGTAATATAGAAAGTGTATATTTGATGTATTTACAAATATGTTGAAGTTTCTTGTTTTATATGACTTTGTGAAAGCCAAGGACAGCATGGGAAATTTAATATACACAGGATGTATCGAGAGAAGGAGTAGTAGAAGGAAACAAGAATTACACAGAAGTTTGTTAAAATAGATGGAAGAGAAAGGATAAGGAGATGATGGTAAGAGTAAAAAGTTGGCAGGAATTTATTGAGAACCATGTTTGCCACAGTTTTGAAGGCACATAAATGATGATATTAGCTCTCTGTGTTTTATATATATATATATATGTATGTATGTGTGTGTGTGCGTTTTACATTTCCTATATTTCTAGTGGAAGACTGTTCAACGGTTGACACAATGATTATAGATACAGACAGTATGAATAGTCTGAAGATGGAATTTAGTCATAAAACTGACAGTCACGATGCATTGTTGATTCTTATGTTCATACTGTCTCTCTCCCTCATATATTGGCACAGGTATCAGTGTACATGGAGGCGCGAGTGGGGATTCCTCACACATCGTCTTCTTATAGTCTGGGTCGAGAACACTTCACCTCCTAATGTTGCTAAGACATTAGTATTATTGAGCCTGTCTCTCTTCCTCTCCTTCCCTTCCTATGTCTCTTCCTTTCTCCCTCCCCTCTCCTTTCATTTCTTTACTTGTATATGTAAGCCTCTCACTGATGGAGACTGAACCTTGTCACTAGGCAGGAATAGAACAGATAGGCGATGAGATCAAGGACACAAAGAAACGATCACAAAAGTGATCGGAAGGGCAACACATGGTTGACCAAGTCTAGTTAGTTGAGATCAGAAACTCAAACGGGAAGCCTCATCAACAAAACTTCTGATCCTGGTTGAATGATGGAGAAAAGCTATAAATCCTACAGCCAAACTTTGGAAGTGCTAAGCTTGCAATATGAAAAGAACTTAAAGCAGTGGGCTTATATATATATATATATATATATATATATATATATATATATGACCGGTTACTACCCATTGGATGCGAAGGGCCTACCATGAAAGACATTCATTATGATATCTGAGCTGAGAGCCATTATCACCATATCAGGAAGTTAATGAAGCCCTGAATGATAAGAGAAATTCATATGGTGTGATAAAACCAAGGAAAAACCAATGAATAGACGGTGGACTAAGTATGCATAAAATGCAATCTAAATGAGAAAGAACTGTAAAATGAGGAGGACAATGTGAATTGCACACAAACCGTGTTAAGTATTCTGATCTGACCTTTCACTCTGCCACACATGTAATGAAAAGTTAAATGCTGTATACACCATTCCAATAACAATCTTGTTCCCCACACTTTTTTCTGTCTTTCAATTCTTGTTCCTTGGGGATATATATATATCTCGTTTGATTCTTTGCTGTTGGTTAGTTTTCTGATCAATTCATACTTGCTGTTCATCTTTAATTTAAATAAAATTTGTTATAATCTAAAAAGTCTGTCTTTGTTGTGTATACCCCACTGTGTGACAAGTGACCTGTCAGAATGCTTCCCTAAATTTATCTTTTTTTTATAATTATGTGTGGCATGTGGTTATAAAATATACCAGGCCATAACTATATATGTCCATGTAAAATGAAGAATGAATAGAGTACAATTCCAATGTTTGTAACATTTAATATATATGGACATTGAAGTCAATGCCCAGAGGTGACAGTCTGTTTCTTGCTGACTGTTGCATCTGGGTGCTGAATTCAATGTCCACTTTTATATTTACATACGCTCTATTGAGCACTTTAACCCATAAATATAACATACCTTAAAACTATATTTTATATATATATATATATATATATATATATATATATATATATATATATATATAAAAAGAAAAACAGACCACTTTAAGGTTCCATTATAATAATTTATTTCACCAGAGCCCTTTTAAAGGACTCTGGATCATCAGAATAACACTTCAAAAATGAAACGAAAATTGATAGGTAGTGTAAGTTTTTGTAATTTAAAATATTAGCTCTGGATTTACATTCAGCTCTCAGGATTTCATCCTCCTTGGGATTACTCATACGGATTACCAAGTTTTTCATAACTTTTATATATATATATATATATAAAATTTAATGTTCCACTTATATTTCTAATCCAGAGATTCATGGATATAGAATTTTATTGTCAATACCATATCCACAAAACACAGTCAGGAAAAGATAAGATGAACATTTGATTTTATTTGCTCCTATTAATGCTCTATTTCTTGGCAGTGAGCACTTTAATTACAAAGACTTCTCACCTTAAATGTGTTGTTGTCTAGAAATGCACTGTTTGACCGTAATTTTCTGACAAACATAATCTCTTCTATTGTGTGAAAATCACTTGGGATTATGTAAACCAAGACAAAATAAAAACTGAATAGAAATTAGTCAAAATATAACTTCTAGAATGAGACATTTAAAGTAAAACTAAAACAAGAATCAAGTTTTGTTTCACTAATGTACATTTTGTTTTTGAAATTATTTTTTTCTGATGACGCCGGTTCATTGGCAAAATATATAAAATAAAAAAATTCCAAATTGTTTTATTTATTTAATCTGTGTGTGTGTGTATATATATATATATATATATATATGTGTGTGTATGTTATTTCCTGATTAGTTCTATTCAGAAATGTTATATTTAAGAAATTAGCAGAAAGAGATATTGATTAATTTAGAAGCTATGATTATATTTATTCTGCATTATGAAATCTTTCATCCTTTATGTGTTGTGCCCCTTCATGATGTTGACATCATAGCTCTCCACAATTTCCCATTCTTTGTAGCTCTAAGTAATCTTTGACTTGATAACATTACTCCTTTCCCCTGTTCAGCCACTCATTCACAGAATCCAATTAGGTAAGTGATGTAATGGAATAACCTGTCACCCCCATGAGTGACTACACTATAGGTAGTAACTTCCTATAAGTAGCTTTAAGTCAATGGACTACAGAGACCAGCTTGTATCTGTTCCAGCTAAACAGTCGAACTCAAACCAGGACAAGGCTCCACCAAAGGGCAAGACCTTGTTCAGGAAGGTAGACTTTCTCTCTGAACCCATTTATACGGGTTCGAAAGGGAATATTTTTGGCCGAGCATACGGGCTCGGAGGACCCATGTTAAAACGGCCTTGTGCCACATGCAACCCTCTTTGGGGGGGGGGTAATATACTAGCTAGGATCTGTTGAGTTGACTTAAACTACTTGAGAACTACCGACATTCCAATAGTAGCACTCACTACTGAATTGACTTGTGATGACCTTGTGCATAACTTACCTTTATTCTTATTATACTGGTTTTTTTACAATAAACCTTTACTTATTTAATCCACCTTGTTTTTCAAGTATATAATCCTATTTGCATGGAATATAACAGTAAGTTGTTTTGTTTCTCTCTGCCTAACTCTTTCCTTCATTATATCTTATGCTTATTAAATTTGCTCAGCTATCTTTCCTCATAATGTATCCTAGAAATTTCAACTATCTTTTTTTCTGATTTTAAGTATAACAAAGAAGTCAAAGATTTTTGGTTTAAAGAATTCAGAAGTTTTGTTACTGATGCCAAATATTTCCTTATATGGAAATATTTTTGCATTCACTGTTCAAAAAGCTAGAGATTCTTTTCATTTAAATTTAAAAAATCTCTCTATGAAGACAATTTTTTAATGGATAATAGGCTTCTCAGTAATTGTTATCACTATTTCCAGTACTGATGTGGGGACTTTCTTCTGAACCTTTTGTCTGAAGATATGGTAGAAATACTCCAATGTCAACATCTCAGTGGAGTATTTCTACCATATCTGGGCCGGAGCTACCCAGTCCTCTTGACAGTAGACCAAAATGGCTATGACTCTATAAATTCATGTTCCTTGTAACATTTTACTCTTACCATCTCCTTGTCCCTTCTTCACCATCTATTTGCACAAACTTCTAAATGTTTCTTGTTTTCTTCTACCCATCTTCCCTCTCAGTACATCTTGTGTATATTAAATTTTCCATGCTGTCCTTGGCTTTCATACAAACATAAAACAAGAAACATCAACATATTTATAAATACATCATAGGAATCAGAATGCTGAGTTCATATTCTAGTCGAGTTCATTACATTCACTTATGTGCTAATACTCTTCAGAAAAGTATATATCTATTTCTTCTCCCTCCCCCCCAGCTATGGGTAAATAACAGGACAGAATGTGTCCTATAACCTTCCTACAAAACAACCTGGAGAGGGTTGGGTCAATTAGGCTATCTTTCCCAGGAAACATAACTGCTACTGTGGCTATGACTAATGGGTTATGGGATTTTTGTGTGTGTGTGTGTGTGTGTGTGTGTGAGAATGTAGAATATTTTTCTTGGTCAGTGTGTGACTGAATATTATCTTAAATAGAAAGAACTGTTAATTAAACACTTAGTCCAAGATCTTTTGGCAGTTGGAATGGTTTCTACTCAAGTGGAAATTGTATTCAAGATTTGTAAAGTTGACAAGTATTTAATGTTTTTTGTATGATTTTTTTTCTGTTATTGAGATTGAGTTAAAGATAAACTGCTAATTAAAATTTAAAAGTTGTGATCATGATTTAAGAATTTTAGTCTCATTTTTGTTTCTTAAATGATTTTTAAAAAAAACAAAAGAAAAAAAACTGCTTGTTTATTTAATATTTTTTATAGCCTGAAATTTCACACACATGTATTCACATGCATGCTTTTCCATCAAAGTCGACTACTTGTTAAAACCATCTGTTACTATAACGAAAACAGGTTCACATTTTTTTCCTCCTTGTCATTTACTTTAGGTGATTGCATGCAAATTCAAATCAGGACTTTTGTTTGGACTTAAAAAAATAGAAAATTACAACAAGCAATTTCTATGCAAGTGTTTAGAAGTAAATAACAAGTAAAAAATTGAAATGCATTTTCTTTTTCAACAAGAAAAGACAACATACTCCAAATAATATTTTCCAAAACTGGAAGGAAATGTTCATGAATTGGTAGTAATAAAATGAATATGATGATAGTTATGTTATTGCAATATCCGTTGTTGACAAAATGTTTGTTCGATCTGATAGGCAGGAACATGAAAAGAGAGAAAAGTGTGGAGTATCAAGAGAGAAAAGTGTGGAGTATCAAGAGAGAAAAGTGTGGAGTATCAAGAGAGAAAAGTGTGGAGTATCAAGAGAGAAAAGTGTGGAGTATCAAGAGAGAAAAGTGTGGAGTATCAAGAGAGAAAAGTGTGGAGTATCAAGAGAAAAGAGTATCAAGAAGTGTGGAGTATCAAGAGAAAGAAAAGAGTGGAGTATCAAGAGAGAAAAGAATCAAGAGAAAAAGTGTGGAGTATCAAGAGAAAAAGTGGAGTATCAAGAGAGAAAAGTGTGGAGTATCAAGAGAGAAAAGTGTGGAGTATCAAGAGAGAAAAGTGTGGAGTATCAAGAGAGAAAAAATATTTACTACTTAGTTGATAGCTTATAAATAATGAATTATAAAAGAGTGCAAAAAAGGGGTCAACAACTCTTGTATGGATGACTGTCACTGATCCTGTGAACTAACATGATCATCAGGGCACTGCACTGTTGAACACATCTCCAACTATCTCCATTTCTGGCAGCTGTGGGACAGAGTCTGAGTTCTGGCAAAATTCCTATCTGTTTACTTCTTTCTCTCTCTGCCTTTTCCCCTGCATGGTCCCTTGAAGGATGATTTTGACAAGTCTGTCAAATCTTGTCAAGTTGCCATACCATTTCATTTTCCTTTTTTTCACTTTGATCAGAAAGTCTTGATAGTTTTCTGGATTTTTTTTATTTGCTATTATGGATCACAGCAGAAAAAATAATTACAAAAATGAAAATATTTCTGAAAGAGATGCAAAATTTCCTTAATTTTTTTTTGACAAATTATTTTATTCACATAAATTCATAGCATTTTCTGAGTTTCTTTGGCCTTCCATCACTTCTCAGTTAAATAGTTTATTCATCACCGTAATATTTGCAAGTTCGGTGTTTTGGTATGAAAGACAAAAAGATCCATTTGTCAGTTGTTTATCCCTAGTTCAAATATTCAAAAGTGTGTTCAGTGTCCATATTTCATGGTGAGTTCTCATTTTTTAAAAAATTTTTTTTTATTTCACACCACATTAGAATCTCATTCAGGAACTGTACCATATCAAGGGGTGTAACTCTGGTTACTAATTTCTGCACACATACTGCATTCACAACAGAACAAGTTTAATTCAGTCAATCCATTGAGGAATTTTTTTAATAGTGAAATAATTAAAATCATTTATCAGACAAGGAGTGAAAGAAATGATAGTCTAAAAGTGTCAGGTTTGGAATGTATGACACCTGTGAAAAAATATCCCACATCATCTCTATGACTGATTACCACATATGTGGAGAATATTCCGCATATGAAAGAATTTCCCATCTCTTCTCCATGATTGATTGCTGCATTGATTTTACAATATGAGTGAAGTGATTGTCAGGAAAGCAAAGTAATTGGCTAATTTCCTTGTCCTGAAGAAAAATATATTTCCTGATTCAATGTTTCATTTACACAAGTTAATTGCTCATTGTCGGGTTACATAGTAAAAATTTGTCCAGATTTTATCAATTCCTAATCAAGCACACTTGAATCTTCCTCAACAAATAGAACTTCCAAAAGTTGATTCTATTTGCTGTCTTGGATGGAATCATGATTTTTATCATTTTAGATTCTTGTAATGAAATTCTTCAGAGCAACTGTAGAAACAGTCATTCTGTATGGCTACTGTGTATGGACTCTAATGAAGACACTGAACAACAAACTTGAGACTTATACCAAGCTGTTAAGAGGGGGTGGAAAATATCAGTTGATATGACCACATGACTAATCAATTCTTTATAGTGACTTGCAAAAGCTGATGACAACAAATGCTGAGAGGAGAGGAAAATCCAGTGGTAATTGGTGAAACAAAATTGGAATCAATTAAAGTCTTACTCTAAGAATCTATGCATGCAAAACCAGCATGTAACTTCATTGATCAATTGATTGAAGACACGGCCTTATTAAAGGAGCAATTGAGAATCTTAATGGTCATAGATGTCTGACAATGGTTGATCCAATGCTGATGATGATATAATTAATCCATCTGTTTTCATTGTCTGTGATTTCTTATTCAAAAATGACATTTTTCTGAATCAATCAAGAAGTGAAGAATAAGAGTTTAAATACTTGACTGATGTTTTAGAAGTTCATGTGCAATCACTTTTACCACATTCTTAGATTTTTCTTAAAGCTCTTAATAAATTCCAGAATAACTCAGTCTGCAAGTAGACATATGCCAATATTGTCAGAGAAATATATATATAGAATCTTAGAAGTTAATAACCCAAACTTGAAGCCTTTAAAAGAAGAACTAATGACATCAGCAAAAGGAAGAGAGACAGGAAAAATAACTAGATGAGGAATTAAATTCTCAAAATTATGAAAAAGAGACAGATGATAAAACCAAGGAATAACACAGAATATAGAAGGGTAAGTAAATATGTAAGTAAATGTGACAGAAATCAGAATGTGTATAGTAATAGAAAAAAATGCCATCCAGAAACTCAGAAAATTTTACTCATCAGAATCCATCTTGCACATTAATAAATCTACCATTTTCCTGTGCATTGAATACTGCTTCCATATTTCATCTGGTGCTCCTCAAGATTCTTGACAAAATTCAAATAATGGTCTGTAACATAACCAATCCTGACCTGGCATTTTTTTTTTACTTCAGCCACTTTTTCACTGATCTGATATGACTTCCCTCAGTCTTTTCTAGGAATATTTTCAACTCATACAAGTTTTTTCCCTTGGTACCTTGACTACATGAATTGAAGCATGCTACTACATTGGCAATTAGGTCTCACCTTCTTACTGTTGAACTAGCTAGAAGTAACCACCACTTCTATTCTAACAGTTTCTTTTCTCACACTTCTCACCTATGGAACTCCCATGTGATTTCTTGCTTCCCTGCTGCCTACGACCTTCAAAAATGTAAATGCAACATCATTCACCATCTTCTGTCTTCCTGAAGACTCTTCCTTTGTCCTTTTCTAACTCCTCTTCACTGAAGTCCCTTCATTCTTTTTCACACAATATAAACTCCTGCATTCTAAGAGCATTGTGTTGCTTGGGGTGAAACGTTTAAAAAAATTAAAAAAAAAAAACGTAAGAGATAAGAAAATCATGTTGGAAACAAATGAACACTAAACTGCAAATGTAACACCTTATCTTCTCTATGGCCTTGAATACTGAACAGTTTCTTTACAGATAATGAAGCAACAGACATAGGTGCCATTGAATACCATGGAGAGAACATGTGAGCAACAAGGAAGTTTTAAGGAAAATGGAAGCAATAATGAAACTTATACTTATGATCAGAAAGAGAGTTGAAATTTCTGAGATACTGTTATAGTGGAACACACCTATTCTATAGTTAATAGACTCCCACCCTTAATAAGTAGGAGTCAGTAGGCCGGTCGGTCAGTCGATGTTGGACGACAGTCGAATACTAAAGTATCAGCAACCACAACTAGATTACTCTGTGTTATACCTACTATATCAAGTTCCTAACGTTTTGTATGTCAAACCTATTTTAGGACTGACTTAGTATCAATACAAGCCTCCACTGCGAAATAACTCCACAACAGATACATTCTGAGAAAAGAGGGTCCAGAGAATTTAACAATCACAGGGCATATTAGAATCAAGAAGTAATAAGTAACTTAATTCATAAGTGAATAGAAGGCAGATCAAAGACAAGTGATAAAGGGTCAAAAGTTATTTAGAGCAACAAAAGATATGACGTTATGGAGAGTCATGATCTCCCATGTACTGAACAAACTTAGCACATAAAAGATGGCAACTTAACTACTTGGAGTTTCACAGATTCTTAAATCCATTCATCAGGAAACAAAAGTATTTTTGATTTAATTTCATATTTATCTTAAAAGGTACGACAAAATTATTCAACATTGTGTTAAAAGATGCTAGTTTATGATATAAGCTTATTTGAATTTATTTCTAAGTATTTGTATGTCTTTTGAGCTCGGTTATGTTTGTTCTGAATCATTTGGCATGTACAAGACAACGGTTGAATAAATTCAAAATCAATTTTTTTCCAATAATGTTCACCAAGTACAAGCCCCAAGAACTACTCAAGGTAGAGGATTACAGAACAAGAGGCACAGTTTATGGTGATATGTGGGGAAGATAACTGTTGACTCTAGACTTGTACAGATTAAGATTGTATTAATTGGGGAAGCATCCTCTTGGGAGTCTGTTCCACAAACCAGTAATTAAAATTTGAAGATACTTCAAATATTTTCCTAATGTTGTACTGGAAATTTTTGCATCAAACAAATATATGGTTGCTTTAAGGTTTTTTATCATTTTATTCAGTTTTTTTTTGTTTTTTGATAATTGTTTTATTTGTTTTTCTGATTAACTACATTATTTTGAAACTTGAATATAATTAAGATGCTTCAGATATGCTCTCATTATTTTTGCTTGTTTTCAAGATATTTTTTCTACCCTTGTTTTTTTAATAAAAAATTATGGTTGAGGAACATTATCACACAATGATTACTGTATAAATTAATAAAGAAATATAAGATAGAATACAAAAGTTAATAGAAAAGAGGCTTGCACAGTGTGAAAAGTTCATCTTTATCCGAGATAATCAAACAAAAAGTGCAATTAAGTCTCTACTTAATTCAGCTATTATATGATAATGAGGCAATCTAGAGTCATTAAAGAAGATAATAGTGATTCCCTAAGAAAGATTGATTGTGTGTGCATATTCAATTATATCATCACATCATACTTTATTAAGGTATAATATATGCGCCTGATTCATAGCAATTCATGATTTCATGCTATCAAGACAGATTTAAGGTGATGTGTATTTTATCATTTGCTGTTGTAAATTTGGGTATTTTATTTTTGTATCATGCTTTTCAGGATTTTTAATCATTTCACCCCAAACAAGGTGATAATATTACTAAGATGCAAGGGGTTTCTGAGAGGGAAAGAAAATGAAAAAAAAAAAACATTAATGGGGAGTAAGGACAATAAAAGACCAGGATTCAGAAAGACAGAAGATGGGAATTGATGTCTGATTTAAATTTTTTGGGGACTGGAAAGCAAGAAATCAGAAGATAATTCTACAGGTGAGGAGTGTAAGAGAAGAAACTATTAAAATAGAACGTACCTCTACCTATTTCAACAGTACAATGACAAGACCAACTTAGTACTAGTTGTCCCATTTTATGTCAATGGAAAACATGAATCCAAGAATGTGTAGCGTGTTGCTCTCCTGCGGTCTAGCATCAGTCATGCTGATGGAAGGTAGAAAACATTCTCTGTGGTGCTTAAATGAAAGCAGTTTTGTTTTGAATTGTTCCTTTGTTATGAACTTCACCATAAAAAAAATATGTGAGAATGAGCCAACTGCATTTTATTTTCAGGTTTAAATTGGTAAAATAATGTAACTATAGAATGGTAATATAATATTAGCTATTTTTTCATCAGGAAACATTCTATTTTCATTAATGAGTAGCTATATTACTCGAGTTTGGCTTTTCTTCATTCCCTGGCCATTGGTCTTGGATCAAAGTGTAATATCTGTTCTCTACATCACTAACAGTAGCAGTAATATTAACCATTTCCTTCTAAGGAAACATTCAGCATGCATTGACCAAGCAACAGTGCTCCACTCAGTTGAAATTTACAAAATCTTTCCATTAAAACTATTTTTCAGGAAGATACATTTCTTAAATACTGTAAATGTTATTGGTCTTTCTAGTATTGATGGGGGCTTCCTTGTTAATCATTTGTTTGAAATAATGTGAAATGTCAGCATCTTAATTATTTCATGATTTTCTTTTCAAGTTACATGTGATATGCATTTTAGTTGTAGCTGTTGTTCAACATCCTCAAATGATTTGGTTCATATTATCTGATACAGTTTTTCATTTCGTTTATGATTCTGTAGCACCAAATCCAATTTAAATAAGGGTGATCAATGCTAAAACCTACAGGCTTCATTCACTTGAAGACATTCTAACCATTGAACTGATGGGCAGGCAGAACAAGGGAAATATCATTTTGGTATTTTGAAATGGAATCTCTATAATGGTTAACACAGGGTGGGTACAGAGCAAAATGACTTTAATTTTGGGATAAAATAAGAATGGGGTTCAAGATGACAGAAGTTGCATTTAAATTTTTCTATTTTTCAGGGAAGCAAGTAAATGAAATGGAGTTCCACTGTCGGTAAGAGTGAGAAAAGAAACTGTTAGAGTAGAAATGGAAGTTACATTTAAGTATTTCAATAGTAAAAGGGTGGAAACTAGATGCCAATTTATTAGCATGCCTAATTTCATGTAGTCAGGGTGCCAAGGAGAAAAGCTTGTTAGTGCAGTTGCCATGAAAATATTTGTTCAAAAGACAAGGTGAAGCCACATCACATCTGTGAGAAAGTGACTGATGTCAAAATGCCAAGACAGGATTGAGTACTTTGGATTTTGTCAAGAACCTCGAGATGAATAGTAAAAGCACCAGATCAGATATGGCAACAGTATTCAATGCATGGCTGAATGGTAGATTTGTAAATGTGCAAGATAGACTCTGACAAGAAAAACATTCTGGCATGAGACAATGAACCAACTTTTGTTGAAGTAGATGAAGTTATTAATTCAATGTAGTTGTTCCACTTCAAGTCAGTTGAAGATGTGAGGCCAAGAAGGTGCAATGTGATGCTCTCTGGGAGTTGAGCATCAGCAATACTGATGGGCAGGGAAGTTTCTCTATGGTGGTTAAATGAGAGCAGTTTAATTTTGGGTGCATTAAAATTTACAAGCCATTTCCTGCCCCAGTTAGCCATTGATTGGAGGTCCTTTTGAAGAGCAGTGTCAAGAAGGTGCAGTAAGACTCTCCAGGAGTCAAGCATCAGCCATGCTGATGATGAGCAGGAGAGTTTTGCTAAGAAATTTTTAATAAAGCCACTCCTCCCTTAATGATAGAATTATGTGCCAATGAGCAAGTTGCTCAGTGTGAAATTGTACCTGACCACTATTTCAGGTATACTCCATGTGTAAGGTGTTAGTGTCACCTAGCATCATATAATTTTAATGTTACTTTAGCAGCATTGATAGCATTTTTAATTTATTTCTTAATGTTTATACATTACAATAACAGAAGACAGTGAAAGAAAGTGAGAAGAAAAGTCTAAACATCACTTGCAAGAAGACAGAATACATGGTTGTTAGCAAAAGGAACAACTCAACATGAAAATTAAAAATTGGGGATACCAAAATCAAACAAGTGCAACAATTTATTTATCTGGAAAGTGTTTTAACAGAGGATGGAAAGTGTGACACTTAAATTTGCAGAGACATTAATTTTGTTTTTGAAGATGGATGTCTATTGATCCCCTTACTGAGAGACAAAATTGTCAATAGAAAAGAAAGAAACAAACAAACAACAAAAACAAGAAAAAAAAACAAAAAACAAATGACCAATGTCATAAACATAGTACTTCTAAAACAGATATTGTATTTTACTGTTTACATATTTTTTTTCTATAAAATATCAAAAAAACCTTGTGCCCTATATATTGAAAATTGGTGAGGAAAGTTATGAGTTTGAAGTGTGGGGTGAGCATCAGCTCCCCTGTTCCATCCAATCCTGAACCCTTGAATATAAAATAAGACCAATGTTTCAAAACTGGATTAACGTTTTCAGAGAAGATATTTATGCAGTAAGGATACTGGGATACTGACAGGAAACAAAATTACCTGCTACAGTAACATCTGCTTAACTAACTTCCTTCTTTCCTTATTTCTTAAATTACTGGTTACAAAGCAGCATCATTACTGGCAGACATGTTAAGAATAATACTACACTTTCGTTAGTATATGCTGAGTATTTTCGCTTGATTAAGTAATCATTGTTATGGTATGTAATGGTGTCAAATGTTGTTGAGCAAATGCAGTAGCCCATCGACAGCTGAAACAGCCATTTTCATTTATTATCACCGACAATAATGCTCCAAGACAGTTACTATTAATTTGGTACTTCTTTTCGGTCTGTGATGAATTTGTCATAAGTCAGGTTTTCATGCTGAAATATGCTATTCCATGGGTAAAAGTAGAAAGAACTATGAAGTATGATTAAAAATCTTTTGTGGTTGGGAGTGTTATCTAATGCATCAGAGCATCTTATAAGCAGTGAAACATGGTAAGTTGTTAATTGAGGCATGTCTGTATTGAAGATGCAGCTCAAGGGAAACAAATGCACATGCCAACTGAGAAAAAAATATAGAAGATACCATTATAAAGAACTGTTTGAATTAAATCATTCAATTTGTGGTTTCAAATATATGAAAAACTGGAAACGTGAATTCTGCATGCATTGATAGAAAATCAGAAATTTTCATCATTACTTACAATAGGGTTGTAGGGAAGGTTGCTAAAGAGAATAATCACATGAAGGTTGGAAATGAATGATAATACTTAGAACAAGAACAACACATATAAAATGTACCAGCGGCATGTAGAAGTAGTACTCAACTGCTAGAAGTGAGTCAAGTTAATTCCACAATAATTCTCCAACTGCAGGATATCTACCAACCACCCAACATGGTCATATGTGGCACAAGGCTGAATTTAATGTGGGGTCTCCGAGCCCATGGGCTCAGCCAAAAATTCCCCATAGACCCATATAAAATGGGGTTGGGTACCTGTTTCCCTGAGATGAGACTGCCATTTGATATAGCCTCATCTGGGATTCTTCTCTGCCTACAGGCAGAGAGTTTGACCAGAACAGCTGGAGATAAATCTCCATCTGCAGGCCAACATACAGTATTTACTACTGTATTTATGTGAATAGGGACATACGCATTATCGTCTGTAGGTATGCTACAACAAACAGTAATGTAATTTCTGAAATGTGTCCTTATTTATGAGGAAAATAGATACAACATGGAGGTTTCAAAGGTAGATTTTGTTTGAAAAATATCCATTTTGTTCAAGAAATATTGTTTTTATTTCTTTTGGCAAAATCTCAAATTTTTCACGGTACAGCTGATTAGAATATGAAACGGTGCTTTTTTTAAATATGCAAAATTTGAGGATAAAGTTTTTTAGCATTTGATATAGCCAATGACATCAAGAAATACTGTAACCAATTCCTTTAAATGCAGTAGAGATGTAATTTGTGATGTTCTACTGTGTGAAAGGGACAAAGTCAATGAAGAATGGAGTATCTTACAAAGACTGCTGGTGGTGTAGACAAACTTGATTTAAACTTTCACCTATTGGAATGCCCGGAAATGAATCATTTTACTTTAGTTCTCTAGAGATTGATATGCCTATCACAGAAAGTTTGGTATGCACAAAAAGGGCACATCAACTAATAAATTGATCAAGGTTATGCCAAAAGCACTCTATTCATGTCATTCAGTCCAAAATCTTATATTTCTTAGCTTAAAATGTCAGGAGAAAGGATGCCATTAAGTTAGGCGCTCTTGTAAAAGCATTTATAGTTCTCTCTGGTTCTAGTTTTAGAAAAGAATTTAATAAAAATGGCAAATTGTTTGATAATGCGAAAAGCAATATGGGAAATATTTTATGATCATTTATTATGATTTTGTTATTAATATTTCTTATTGTAATGACTATTATAAGAATTTTTTTTGGAGATAATGGCTTGGTGATACAATTATTACTAATTAATCCATAGCTTGAAGGAGAAGAGGTGAATTTATACCTTTCCCAAGGATATTTGTATGTAAGTGAATATAATGAATACAAATGGAATTGGAACTCGGCTTTCTGATTAACAATTCTGAGCCATTATCCATTACACCACCTGCACATCCAAGCTTACAGCACCTGCTATTCTCAAGCAGTCATCCATTTAGCAGCTACTGATCAGGCTCAATTTTTCTTAACTTTGGTGATCATACTGGAACCGATGTTTCAACATGATGTGGACATAAGCTATTTCTAATTATAATAACTGTTATATATATATATATATATATATATATATATATATATATATATTTCTAATTTTGTCATTATTATAACTATTAGAATAATAATACTAGAAAGTAAGCATCATAGTAAAATAAACATTTCGCTGCAATAGAAACAAATAGAAACAAAGGAGTCTAAAATAAAGGTTATATAAAATTATTTTAAAAATGCTCAATTTTTAGATTGCAAATGATCAATACATATTTGGAAGGGATGAAAACAAACATTATTATTTCTTTATTATTTGTTCATTTTTTAAAATCTTTTCCCACCATGAAAATCAGCATTCAAGAATCCCAAAATTTGATAAAAGAAAAGGACAGGTAAAAGCAGTTTTCATTCATAAGAGACAAAATATTCTTTTTTTTATGATTAAAACAAAGATCTGAGACAGATTTGAATATTTGCTAACTTTCCACAGTTTAATCAGTGTAATTTGCAATGTAAATTAGAATCACTCTTGAAAATCCAGAGCAGTTACTTGTCATCAAGAGCAGTAACTATACGAGAATACATATAAAATTGCAATTATTGATCACCTAACAACCTGACTTTTTGACTGATAATCAATCAACATGACAGAGGAAAAAACACACAAACAAAATAAAAAGCAATGAATCAAACTAGTAACCAAGTTTAAAAATAACTCAACATTAAATGGCTATGAATATCTGGACATGGAATTTCCAGACAGTATAGGGAACAAGTGAATTGAACCAATTGAATCCATGGTAGAATTCTTAATATTTAGAATGGTCTAATCAATCAAGCTTGGGCATATAGCTGGGATGATGAATATGAGTTTGTTGGGTTATTTTATAACAGTTCTACCTCAAAGAGTTCCCAAACAATAAATAAGAGGTACTAAAAAGAGGAATGAAAATGAGGGTGCCAAAATATGGTTACCATATTTATTAAATGCGACAATATAAAACAACAATATAACATGATATAAAACATGAGGTTTGCATTCTACAAGATTACTACCTTTGAACTAAGGTGAGGTGGTCAACTACCATCTATGAATATCATTATTCCCCATGCTGTGCATCTGGACATTGGTCATAGCATGCATAGCTCTAACTTCTCCTCTCCTTCCTGGAATGGTATCTGTAGCAAGAGCCTTAATCCATCTCAGTTGACCCTACAGAGCAAAGGCATTAAGTCATTTCACTTATCTGCTCACGAGCTGGAGTGTTCTATCTAAAATCCTACAAGTCAACAAACAATGACAGGGCCCTTCTCTGTGTGAATTTGCTATCACACGCTAATAGTCTGAATGTATTATCTTATATGAAATAATTCAACCTATTTGATCTCAGCAATGTTAGAAGAAACACCTAACTTTTAATCATGATATATTTTACTTAAATTCAAATTTAAGCTGTTTCTATACACACACACACACACATATATATAACACAAATATTCCAGGTGCATGTATGTGTGTGTAGGCTTATACCATAATGTGTTGAAACTCTGGTTCTTATCCAATCATGAAAGTTAAGCAACACTGTGGTTGTTCAGTACCTAGATGGGAGACCATTTGAGAATAGCAGGTACTGTAAGCTTGGATGACAGGGTGGTGTAATGGATAATGGCTGGATATAAATCTCCCTCTTCTCCCCCACCCCAACTATGTGTTAAATAGGACTTGTATCAGAAAATTATTATCTTTAAAAAACTGTTAATACAATATTCCCTCACAAAAGTGAAGAATTATTCTTACAATCCAAAAATAAGTTTCTGCTTCAAATAAACCACAAAAGGTTGATAAGCCATAAAAAAACAAATAATACACAAATTATTTTAATTACTATAAACATCATTTTTGTGGGTACATGCATTTTAGTAGATATCCCTACATTTTAAACACTGAAATTAATGTCGCTCTGGTGTAGAGATCAAAAGCCTGTAGAAAGAAAGTGTGCTTCCAGGCAGGAAATGTACCTCCCAACAATGAAATTAATGTCTAATATGCGCGCATTGTGAAATGGTTAGCAACATGGAAAGTGTAACTGGGATGCTGTGTTTGAATTTTTTATTCTTTACATTTGATCAAATACCCTTGTGAAAGGTATGAATACATCTCTACCTCCCAGGTATCAGATAAATAGCAGGATAGACTGGCTGTCTAGCCTTGGTTGGCAACCAGTTTAAGAGAAGAACAAGTGAATTCTAAACAGGTTAGGCATGGGGCTGGTAATTCCATCTAGTAAATCAGTGAAATAATGGTGTTGCCCTATACTCTGCAGTAGAGACTGATAGCATAAGGAGGATGAGGATGAAGAAAGAAAATTAATGTCTCCTGGTCAAGACAGAAAATCTCATTGAAGAAAACATGCCTTCTGACAGAAATTTAACCTAAGTTTGTTCATCCTGGGAAATGACATTTTACCTAGGCATGCTTTTTGGTTCGATCACAGAGATCCCTTAAAAGAGTCTTTAAAAACAGAGTACCGGAGACTTTCTTTGCCATAGAGACATTTGTTTACACACACAGACTGAATGTTTGTACATGTACACATTAATCTAAGCATTTATTTGTCATTGTCTCTAAGTTCAAAAGCCTCCCCATTATAAATACACATACATGCTTCTGAAAAGTTCAGACAACTTAAGCCACAATATCATGTCTTTAGAGAAAAACATGAAACAGTAGAAAGTTAAATTCTTTATTCCCTGGTGGAATGATCTTGATAGATATCTGTAACATCTGGCAAGACAGGGAAAACAGATGAACAGACTGATCAGCTAGGGAAAATTCTCTCAACTTTTTGTTAGAACCATTAATGTATATAATGTATGATCTGCATCATGCATATATTTTAAAGATTTACCTATATATTTATCTAAGTGAAAAACGATCCTCCTTCGAACCTTATGAACAGGTGGGACAGAATCACAAACAAAGAACTTTACCAAATAACAGAACTCATAAAACTTATAATTAATTTTACCTCCCATGATTACAATATGTAAAAGTTGATGCTGATGACAATTATTACAGCATCAATATCATTTATTGTGGTTAATTTAACAATAAATGACAGCAACTCATTCACACACATTTCAGTGCAAACTGGAGCCAAAAGCGCTAAAAATAGCTGGCACATGGCTTTACATCTGACGTTAATTTCCAGTGATCCATCTTCATTTCAATTGCATTTTCTTGAATATTTTTAGGTTTTTTTCTCAAACTTTATTTGCAGTTTGCTGATTTCTAATTCAGTGTAAATTTGACAATAATGATGCTGATAATGAGAACAGTTTCCTTGATGGGGATGACAGCCATGCTGCCAGGTTTTATTGATCCATTTCTGAACAAGTGTGTTGCCGAAAAAAAATCACCCTCATTGTCTGTGAAGGAAGTGGAAGAAAAATATTTTATAGAAAATGAGGCTGCAAAGTGGACACAAGGGTGACCATTGGAGATAATGAACTAAAAAGGAAGAAAATACCTCTAAAGAAAATGTCTGAAGTGCCATTATTAAAGCCAGTATAGTGTACACATGGTTAAACACTTGAACATTTATGTATAATCCTGTGCAGATGGTTGTGACTGCAACTTGTAAATGTCTACACATGGGCTGAATGGGTCGTTTTCTATGGTTTATGAAACCTTTACAGTTTATTTAAAGACAAAATATATTTTGGATTTTATTTTTTTGCAAGTTAATATTGCATTAACAAGTTTTTGAGAATAAAATACAAGCCATACTATTTAACCCGTGGCTAGGGGGAGGAAATGGATTCATACTTTTCCCAAGGATATTTATGTGTAGATAAAAATAACAAATCCGACATGGATTTGAACTTGACTATCTAATTTCTCATTCCTAGCCACAATTCATTATACCATCCACACATCCTGTCTATATATGGAAATGTTAATTTTATACATATAGATACATGATGGTGGGGGGAGATGAAAAGTTCTCATCCTGACAAACTTCCCCACTATATATAAAGTGGACATTAAAGCCAGTGGTGATAGTCTGTTTCATGCTTAAATCAGATCATCGGTGCTTAAGTACATCCAAGGAGGCATGGTGGAGTAATGGATAGTAGCTCAGATTGAGGAATCTGAGAACTGAGTTTGAATTCCAGTCAAATCCATTACATTGACTTATGTGCTAATACCCTTGGGAAAGGTATGAATCCTCCTCTTCTTCATCCAGCTATGGGTAAATAGCAGGACAGACTGGATTCTATAGTCTTGGATGGCAACTGGTCTACTGCAGAAAGAAATGGCAAATTACTGCAGAAAAAAATATGCCATGTCAGTCATGTATCGAAAGATACATGATCACCTAAGCATGTATCATGCATGGCATATAACTGACTGACATCCAACCATCAATATTTGTTGATGGCAAATTCATATACCTTGGGACCTCACTAAACAGACACTGTACTCTTGATAATGAAAAATCTGCTTGTATGAAGATGCTTTTGCAGTTCCTAAAAGAATGAGAGGATTTAAGAAGTACATAAAGATAGCAGCTTGCAATGCTTCTGTACTGATTCAGGAGCTGTTCTCCTGTGAGACATAGGTTGTGTACCATAGACATTAAGATACTATGGAGAGGTTCCACCAATACTGTTTTAGACTGATTCTTCATATTCACTGGATAACCCACATAAATTATAAACTTGAAAAGGCTAATACAATCAGAATCAAAGCCTATATCTATTGCCACAGGCTTTGCCAATCAGGCAATGTCATTCACCTCGATAACTGATCTATGGCACTCAATTTCAGCATGAACCAAGAACTTTTTAAAACAGTGTGTTGCAGTCTGACGTATAGAAGATTGTGAGTAGAAAACTGCTCTTTGGGATAAAAAAGTAAAGGTCTACAATTCATGAAGGCACTAACATGTTCCCAGAACATTTAATAAGTTGGGTAAATGTCAAGCCTGCAGCTAGCAAAGGGGAAATCATTAATCCAGCAATCCATCAATTTGCATGTTAAGAATGGAGTATGTCTCTGCAATGCAGATCTTGTTAGCCACAAAAACAGTCATATTGGTAGATCTTTTACACATTACAATCAGTACTACTCAGGAAATAACACACAGTGTGCATAAAAAAAACCCTGCAGAAACTGCTTAAGTCTCACCTGTCACATGTAAACTCACTAGCAAGTTGAACAGACTTTATAAAACATGCTAGGCCCTGTACAGAATAACTTAATTTGCCACATCTGTAATAAGCAATGCAAATCATATGCTGGCTTCAAGAGCCATTGCTGTTCTCATATGACCCAAAGACATTGATCAAACTTTTAAGTGATTGTTATACTCATTTAACTAGTTAAGATATATATGCTTATACATACACAACAGTAGAAACAAATAAGAGAATAATACATATATGTTTATAAGTATCTTAGACACAAATATATATGTATCAGTGTGAGTTGCCTTTCTTATGCATATACATACTAATTCCCTTAAAAGGAAATATAAATATTTTAGTTTATTTCATCATTTATATGCATTGACAAAGGTTGTGAGTTGATGAAATTTGTTTTGTAAAATAAATATTTATTGGTAATCAGAAAAAGAGGTAAATTCTGTTGGTACTTCGACATATATTCACAATTATATTTGTCAAATGTGTTTGTTAATCAAACATTAATTATTGAAAGTAAGATTTTTATTAATTAGCTTCATCATCTCTTTAAGTTGTTAGTGGGAAATTAATGCACATCTATTGTGTTGGGAAAAGACAATGGCTGTTTTGCAACTTTTGAAGCTGAAAGTACCATTCAGTCAATCATTGCTTAAAATAGACTTAGAAAAATATATACTATCTATTTATTAAGGAACAGATATTGTTTATATATATATATATATATATATATATGTGTGTGTGTGTGTTTTGAACAATAAAAAATTTTGAGAAATTAAAAAAATAAAATTTTCAGAGACACTAGAATGTGTATTAATATTCTTTGTTTTATTATTTCAATTAGATTCCTTGACTAGTTTTGGCCAGCATGGCCATCATCAGGAGAATAAAACAATTCTGCTTGTTAGTAGCAGTGAACTACAGGAATGAATGACTTTATGAAGAAAATGAACTTTATCTATAGTTCTTGTTTGTTTTTTTATTTTTTTTATCGCTAATTTTGGTCAGTCCTCGTGTTGGTCAAACAGTCTTTTTTAAGTTATTATTTAAGATAGAGACTGGATAGATTCATGCTCCGCTGTGTATGTATGTATGTATGTGTATATATATATATATATATATATATATATAAGCATAGATATGTATAGGGTGTGTGCAAAGATTCACCATGCTTTATATGAAAACTAGAGACTAAACACATATTTGATAATCTTTCACAGGAAGGTTTTGCACACAACTTGTTTATATTTAGGTAATCTGGCTCACAAACATATCTTAAAATTACTGCAGGTTTTTAAATTCCATTTTTTTGATTGATAGGAAATGATCCAAAGAAAGACTTTTCCTTAAATCTTTTTTTTCCAGAACATTCATTTTTTTTTTTTATTGCTCTGGGACATACACAGCATCTCGACAAACATGATCAAAACCAAAACTTATCAAGAAAAGTCTGTTTATTTAGTGGCATATCAACTCCTTATGGGTCATTTAATGCCAAAATTTCTTGGGAGCATTAGTAATATTCTTTACAAAAATGTATTACTAGTATTTTTACTATAAAAAAAGTATTTTTATACTTTCATAGTGTTTTGACCCTAGTTTGGTGGTTCACTATTTGTCCATAGCTGGGACCCTAACAGATCCTACCACCTCATGTGATGGTGGACCTGGGAACAACAGCATTCCAAAGGTGGTTCTATGCTCCTCAAAACCTTCAGATCAAAAGCCTTGCTGCCAGATGTAGTTTATCCTCATAAATCAAGAAAAGTATGATCATTGCACTTTGGTAGTGGTAAAAAAGAATATATTTGTATTTTTTGCCATATAAAATTTTATAAGTTAATCTTTTGTTTACTGTTTGAGCAGAATGCTGTATAAAAAAAAAGAAAAGTATATTTAACATGTTCACTTTAAAGATGTTTACATTTTTCATTTTATTCACATACATAGGTCGTTCAACAGTGTATCTACTTCTACTACTGACTAATTCTTTAATAAAATCTATTACACAGTACTTACAGTGTTACCTTCGATTATAAGAATCTTCAGAAACTTTCTATAAGTGAACACTGTAGCAACATCACATTTTATTATTCTAAGTCAACCAAACAAGCATTACTAGCTGTTGAAAAGTTGGGTTTTCACCAAAGCAGAAAAGAAACCAACTTAAAGATTAAAATGTATTGGGAAAAATTACTGCAACAAGGGTTTGCAAGAAAAAATTGCTTCAAGACAGAGGGGAATAAAAGAAAACTTCAAGAATAAATTATTTTTTTGCAGTCTTTTTTGTTCTTGCTACTTAACAATACTTATTTATTTATACATCCTAAGGGATGTACGGAACAGTAATAATTTTGTGAACATCCTTAAAGGTAGATTAAAGAAAGGAAGGAAAGTCAAAGATGACAGTGGAAAAATATTGAAATTAAGGAAGAAGGAAAATAATAATTAGAGTGATTGCAGTCAATACTCCGTATACAAAAAAAACTGGAGTGAAGAAGAAAGGAAGAAATAGATAAAGAAAGATGAACAAATAGAAAATGAAAAATAGAAAGAAAAGGCGAAAGGGAAAGAAAAGGCGAAAGGGAAAGAAAAGGCGAAAGGGAAAGAAAAGGCGAAAGGGAAAGAAAAGGCGAAAGGGAAAGAAAAGGCGAAAGGGAAAGAAAAGGCGAAAGGGAAAGAAAAGGCGAAAAAAGGGAAAGAAAAAAACGCGAAAAAGGAAAGAAAAGGCGAAAGGGAAAGAAAGAAATAAAAAGAAGAAACTAGGAAAAAAGAACAAAAAAAAAGAAGTATAACAAAAAATCTAAATATGCAAATTTATAACAGTAAAAACATCTAAAACCAAACAATGAATGAACGCAGGCAGAAAGAAATGACAAAAAAAAAAACTCACAAGATTAAGTTTAGCTCCTCAAACAAAATATGAAATTTGTTAACTATTCAAGGAGACCAATGAATAATATTATCACACTATATTGTATTCATTTATTTTTTAAGTAACAATGCAGTTTCATAAATATAAAGTGTTAATCTTAATTTTATATCTTAAATTATTGTCTTCACACTTTCTGCATTCTGTGACTGAAAGAAATGCCAAACAAATATTTTCTGTAATGAAAAATTCAACCACTTTAGAATTTCAATCTAGTTAGGACATATATTACTTGTAAAATGATATTCATAAAGGTAAACTAATTTTTATCCTCAATAAGATTCTAGGTCAAAGAATACTTATAATATTACGACTGTCAATAAAGCTCTGGTTATTGTAATGATTATTGGTACAAAGTGAAACTGGTGAGCTAAGTATAAATTCAGACTGGCTCTGTTTCATTCACTTTGTACACTAATATCCTTGGAAAAGGCATGAATGTGTCCTGCTCCAACTATGGAAGAAATAGGAGAGCAGACTAAGCTCTCTACCCTTAGGTTGCAGCCAGTCTAGGAAAAGAAAAACTGAATTTAAACTGGTGCTGTAAAAATGCTACAAAGACATTCCAATGGTAGGCCTTGCTGTTCACTACAATTGGTACTTCACTAATCATTCTGGACTTCATATCATCACTGAATACTGGAGAAGATGTTTAGAGGGTGAGTGTGCTACTGTATAATTCCTACTTTTTTCTTAGGGGATCATTGCTCTCCACATCTTTGTCTCTATCACTCTTCTAAATATAATTTACTATCTCCCTTTTTCAGTGTTCTGTATTCCACCCACACAAACTCATTAAGTAGCTTACTTATTAGTTTCTTCTGTTTTTTGTTTTTTTTTGTCTTCAGTATATTTATGAGCATTATTCCAATTATGGGTTCAAAAACTTTTGGCTGTCTCTTTCTGTGTCTAGCTAGGCAGTTAGTCTGAAGTTATTATGCAACTTTAATAACTTGAATTTGCTTTGAAAAGTGTGTCAAATTTTAAACGTTTAATTTAGACATAAAAAAAAGCTGGGGGTTAAATTTTTAGGTATTTTCAACTTGTTTTATCAAAGTTATTTGATTTATTCTAAAAATTGCAGTCTAAATTTATTATGCAAAACCAGAAAAATCACTTTTTACTTCAATAAGAAGGTAATAAAATCAGCAACTGATCAACACCAATTATAGAACAAATAACAAACACATACAAGTCTTTGAAGCATTTACATCTTAATATAGTGACCTGTCTTCTCAATAACATCCAGCAATCTATTATCCATTGACTTTCTTAAATTTATTTTTTAATCATTTCCCACAGAAACATATTGAGGTTAGTAGGTTTGATTTTTTCTACAAAAAGAAATGTTGGTTTTTATTATGAAATATTGTTTAGGTCAAAGTTCATTATATTCTTTGAACAAGATGCAGGGGTTGATTCAGCTATTAATATCTGCAAATTCAGCACTCTTTCTATTGAATTTATG
This sequence comes from Acanthosepion pharaonis, assembly GCA_903632075.3. NCBI lineage: Eukaryota > Metazoa > Mollusca > Cephalopoda > Sepiida > Sepiidae > Acanthosepion > Acanthosepion pharaonis. The sequence continues at coordinate 900,807 of CAHIKZ030000084.1, read as the reverse complement.
AATGAATACAAGCATATAATATTAAGGTTCAGTTTTACCAATTATGTGATTACACAAATATTCTTACTCAATGGATATTTTTTTGTGAACAGTAATATCTTTCTGAAATATGAAAAACTTTATCGAATTCTATTTCCATACTTTCAACTTTTTCATTCTGAACTTTGATTTTATAATCAAAGAAATAATACAGTTTCAGGGAAGTTACTTTACAGTTCCACTAAAATCATTTCTTTTAACTTGGTTCAAAAGAAAAGTTTTTCGGTATAAAAAGAATATTATTGGTGTTCTGAATGTACCAAAGCACAACTTCTGCTTGAAGAGCAAAGTTAAGAAACCTTCTGCAATTCAGAAACAACTGGCAATTGAAGAATTTGAAATACTGTAAAAAGAAAAAAAATTTCACACTTGGAAATGAAAATATCTAGTTTTAAAGACCCTTATTTGGAGTCCTATAAGTTTGGTCATGTGTCAAAATTTGCTTTATTAACAATCACTCTTGACTCCTTTTTGACCATCAGCTAATTTTTCTGATGGGTAAAATGAAGGAAAAGTCGAAAAATGTATCTGCTGGAATTATACAGATATTCATAAAACCTATTTTACCCTGGTATTGGACGATACCAAGGAAATAGAATACCCAATAATGGTAACTTGCAAGATTTGTGTGTTAAAATTACACCATGGAAATCACTGGTATCAACTATCAAAATCAGCACTGAAATCAAATATTGATAAAAAGTAATCTGGTTGGCAACATCTATCTCTATAAAACCTATCTCTCTATATCTATCTATCTCCATACATTCCTATCTACCTATCTCTCTATATCTATCTATCTCCATGCATTCCTATCTACCTATCTCTATAATCTATCTATCTCCATGCATTCCTATCTACCTATCTCTCTATATCTATCTATCTCCATGCATTCCTATCTACCTATCTCTCTAATCTATCTATCTCCATGCATTTTATATCTACCTATATCTATCTATCTCCATGCATTCCTATCTACCTATCTCTCTATATCTATCTATCTCCATTTCCTATCTACCTATCTCTCTATATCTATCTATCTCCATACATTCCTATCTATCTATCTATCTATCTATCTCCATGCATTCCTATCTACCTATCTCTCTATATCTATCTATCTCCATGCATTCCTATCTACCTATCTCTCTATATCTATCTATCTCCATGCATTCCTATCTACCTATCTCTCTCTATATCTATCTATCTCCATGCATTCCTATCTACCTATCTCTCTATATCTATCTATCTCCATGCATTCCTATCTACCTATCTCTCTATATCTATCTATCTCCATGCATTTCTATCTACCTATCTCTCTATATCTATCTATCTCCATGCATTCCTATCTACCTATCTCTATATCTATCTATCTCCATGCATTCCTATCTACCTATCTCTCTATCTATCTATCTCATACATTCCTATCTACTCTCTCTATCTATCTATCTCCATGCATTCCTATCTACCTATCTCTCTATATCTATCTATCTCCATGCATTCCTATCTATCTCTCTCTATATCTATCTATCTCCATGCATTCCTATCTACCTATCTCTCTATATCTATCTATCTCCATGCATTCCTATCTACCTATCTCTCTATATCTATCTATCTCCATGCATTCCTATCTACCTATCTCTCTATATCTATCTATCTCCATGCATTCCTATCTACCTATCTCTCTATATCTATCTATCTCCATGCATTCCTATCTACCTATCTCTCTATATCTATCTATCTATCATTCCTATCTACCTATCTCTCTATTCTATCTATCTCCATGCATTCCTATCTACCTATCTCTCTATATCTATCTATCTCCATGCATTCCCTATCTACCTATCTCTCTATATCTATCTATCTCCATGTTCCTATCTACCTATCTCTCTATATCTATCTATCTCCATGCATTCCTATCTACCTATCTCTCTATATCTATCTATCTCCATGCATTCCTATCTACCTATCTCTCTATATCTATCTATCTCCATGCATTCCTATCTACCTATCTCTCTATATCTATCTATCTCCATGCATTCCTATCTACCTATCTCTCTATATCTATCTATCTCCATGCATTCCTATCTACCTATCTCTCTATATCTATCTATCTCCATGCATTCCTATCTACCTATCTCTCTATATCTATCTATCTCCATGCATTCCCTATCTACCTATCTCTCTATATCTATCTATCCCCATGCATTCCTATCTACCTATCTCTCTATATCTATCTATCCCCATGCATTTCTATCTACCTATCTCTCTATATCTATCTATCTCCATGCATTCCTATCTACCTATCTCTCTATATCTATCTATCTCCATGCATTCCCTATCTACCTCTATATCTATCTATCTATCTCCATGCATTCCTATCTACCTATCTCTCTATATCTATCTATCTATCTCCATGCATTCCTATCTACCTATCTCTCTATATCTATCTATCTATCTCCATGCATTCCTATCTACCTATCTCTCTATATCTATCTATCTATCTCCATGCATTCCTATCTACCTATCTCTCTATATCTATCTATCTATCCCATGCATTCCTATCTACCTATCTCTCTATATCTATCTATCTATCCCAATCTACCTATCTCTCTATATCTATCTATCTATCTCCATGCATTCCTATCTACCTATCTCTCTATATCTATCTATCTCCATGCATTCCTATCTACCTATCTCTCTATATCTATCTATCTATCTCCATGCATTCCTATCTACCTATCTCTCTATATCTATCTATCTATCTATCTCCATGCATTCCTATCTACCTATCTCTCTATATCTATCTATCTATCCCAGTGCATTCCTATCTACCTATCTCTCTATATCTATCTATCTCCATGCATTCCTATCTACCTATCTCTCTATATCTATCTATCTATCCCAGTGCATTCCTATCTACCTATCTCTCTATATCTATCTATCTATCCCAGTGCATTCCTATCTACCTATCTCTCTATATCTATCTATCTATCCCAGTGCATTCTATCTACCTATCTCTCTATCTATCTATCTATCCCAGTGCATTCCTATCTACCTATCTCTCTATATCTATCTATCCCAGTGCATTCCTATCTACCTATCTCTATATCTATCTATCTATCCCAGTGCATTCCTATCTACCTATCTCTCTATATCTATCTATCTATCCATTCCTATCTACCTATCTCTCTATATCTATCTATCTATCCCAGTGCATTCCTATCTACCTATCTCTCTATATCTATCTATCTATCCCAGTGCATTTTATCTACCTATCTCTCTATATCTATCTATCTATCCCAGTGCATTCCTATCTACCTATCTCTCTATATCTATCTATCTATCCCAGTGCATTCCTATCTACCTATCTCTCTATATCTATCTATCTATCCCAGTGCATTCCTATCTACCTATCTCTCTATATCTATCTATCTATCCCAGTGCATTTCCTATCTACCTATCTCTCTATATCTATCTATCTATCCCAGTGCATTCCTATCTACCTATCTCTATATCTATCTATCTATCCCAGTGCATTCCTATCTACCTATCTCTCTATATCTATCTATCTATCCCAGTGCATTCCTATCTACCTATCTCTCTATCTATCTATCTATCCAGTGCATTCCTATCTACCTATCTCTCTATATCTATCTATCTATCCCAGTGCATTCCTATCTACCTATCTCTCTATATCTATCTATCCCAGTGCATTCCTATCTACCTATCTCTATATCTATCTATCTATCCCAGTGCATTCCTATCTACCTATCTCTCTATATCTATCTATCTATCCCAGTGCATTCCTATCTACCTATCTCTCTATATCTATCTATCTATCCCAGTCATTCCTATCTACCTAATCTATCCCAGTGCATTCCTATCTACCTATCTCTCTATATCTATCTATCCCAGTGCATTCCTATCTACCTATCTCTCTATATCTATCTATCTCAGTGCATTCCTATCTACCTCTCTCTCTATCTATCTCAGTGCATTTCTATCTATCTCTCTCTGTATGTGTGTTGATAATATGTGAAAAACAACACATAAAATTTTCTATATCAAGAACAATTTTATGGAAAAAAAAATAAATTGGAAAAAGGTTTTGTGTTGACTTTAGGACTTCATCAGACTAAAGTAATGTTTATGTGACTACACATGTGCATGAACAAAAAGACGACGGTCAGAATTTTAAATTGAAATTTATCTTTTTAAATGTATGTTTTCAGTATATAATCTAGTGAATTTCATTTAATTTCTTTTTGTTTGTGTTTCTATCACTTATTTTTGGATGTTTATTAACAAAATTGGTGAAAAAAAAAAAGAAAAACTAAATGAAATAGTCTAGACTACCCAAAACCTATTTTAAAAAAATTAAATTTAAAATTCTCAGTATCCCTTTTACCATCATGTGCATATGTAGCCACATCACTTTAGTCCAATGAATTCCTAAAGAATGAAATATGTCACAAATTTTTTTTACACCTTGTCATTTTTTTAGTGGGCAGTTTGGTGGAGGATTATGATTAAGGATCATAGTCTGGTGGATCATTACTACTGAGTAGAGAGTTCATTGGGTGCTCCATAGAAAATTTGAGTCCCAATAACCCAACAAGTGTTGGTATGTTGCAAAGTCAGCCAACCGACCAACTAAGTGATGGTAATTTTAGCTGTTTCCTTATAAGGAAATATTCAGCATTCAAGCAGCCTTTTTTTTTTATTGTAATTTATAAAATCTTTCTATTAAAACAATTTTGGGGGAAAATAGGTTCCTCAATTTCACTAACTGTAATAGCTATTTCCAGTATTTATGTGGACTTCCTTCCTAAACTTTTGTTTGAAATAATGTGGAATGTTGATATCTTGATTATGTCATTATATTGAGCTACATATGAAATAACACATCTCAGCATGTGGCAATGTTTAACAAGGCTGATGTTGTTGACCATTACTATAGAGTAGTTAGTCTAATTCTTACTGGATGTCTCATAAGAATTCTACAATTAATAACCCAACAAATGGTTGATATGTTGTAAAACCTACCAACAAACTTATCCTAATCAAGACCAAATATTCTGGGGTAGTACTTCATGGAAACAATCTGTGGGTACCATTTCAGGGAAACAATCTGTGTGTACCATTTCAGGGAAAGATTCTGAGAGAGCATTTCATGAAATGATTCTGGGAGAGCATTTCATCAGAGGAATTACCATAATTTCAAAAGGGATTCCCAGCAAGCAGAAAATTTTGAAGAAATGATGTTGAAGTTGTCATAATTAAAAAGGAGAATCAGGAAGCAATTAAGAACATAAATATAATTCATGGAATGCCTTGTCAGACACAAACTGAAAAGGTGTTGGCTGAATTCACCGATAAAGTTAATGACCCATGCTGGCACAACTCCAGGCAGTAAGACCTCAAACACCTAATTTCTGGCCAAATGATTTGGGAATAGAAATTTTCTTTGGTACCAATGAAGTGTGATGCTTTTAGTATTTATTTGTAGTATATTTTTTTTTTTAAAAGATAGCCTACTTCTTTTATGTGCCATCTCCCTTCAAGATATGAGTAATCATGGCTCTCCACAATTTCCTGCTTTTGTTGCTCTAACAAATGTTTAATATGTTATCTCTGTGTACTTGTTCTGCCATCCATTTACACAAACTTGCTAAATAGGTTACTCACTGTTTTTTTACTATTTCTCACACGTTCAGTATGTCTACTTAGTGTTAAATTCTGCAGGCCTTCTTTTCTCATAATATATCTTAGAAATTTTAACTGTCTCTTGCTGATTATAAGTATAGGTTTTCTTGTAATATCTACTTTCCTTAAAAATTCTACAGGGCCCCATACATGTTCTGTCAATGCTATTCTTAGCATTCATATGCAGAATTACGTCTTTGTCACTTCAAATCTCTTCATCAGCCTAGTTTAAATTAAAATTTCAGCTAGTCAGAGATTTAATCTGAAATCTTGAGAGGAAGCATAGATATTATTTAAAAATAATTAGCATAATTATCCCTATCATTGTTGTTTTTATCCTTACTGATGATTTTCTTAAGTTTTGTGTCTCATATAATATTGAGTGTTGAGTGGTATTTTATGTTATTGTTTTTAAGACAGCTAATAAAAATGATAAACTAAAAATCTGCTTAGTACTACCGAGGATAGGAAGCTGTGCAATTTTGAGTGCTATTATTGCTACTACTATTATTGTGTGTGTGAGAGAGAGAGAGAGAGATCTGTTATCTTTGCAAGCCCTGGACCTTGTGGCTGGAAATTTTTGTTCCAATCCGAGTTCATAGAGAACCATCTGTTGTGACTGTGGAGGTTTACATGGAAATTATTATCTCAGCGGCAGTGATTGTCTCTAAAAGAAGCAATTCTCTACTATTGTTTTAGTGCTGTTTATCTCTGCACATTTAACTATCTGCCCAAGCTTCTTTTAGATTGGAGACAGAAAGAAACACAAAGTCAAAGACCAAATGACAAAAAAATGGTTTTTAAGTCAGAGGATTGCTCATTGTTCCAGTTTAAAAAAATAATGCTTTGAAAATAAATATTTAACATTTTTCAACCAATGGGTTGCATTCTCACCAATAATAAAAAAATTAAGCATGGTTTCCAGACAGACAATGAAGAAGGGGAGACAACTGACAACAGGTCACATTTCTTTTCATCTTAATAACAGCTACAAGGAATTTAGTGACAATTCTAAGAACTTTAACCCGAAAACATGCTAAGAAAAATTTAGTTGTAAAAAAAAAAAAACAAACGAAAAAAAAAAACACCAAAATAAAATTTCAGCCTACAATGATATTGTCTACTGTAATGTTCCTTCTATACATTACAACATTCATTTCTATGACATGTCTCTCTTGCAGAGGTCTTAGTAAGATGGGTACATCTTTCTGCTCTGTTTGGGATACTTCAGTATCCTGATAACTTTGTGTACTACTATTACTACAACTACTATTATGAGGCAGTTAATGAATTGGAAGTAATAATTGAAAAAAGTTATCTCCCCCGAGAAGAACTCTCCTTTAATAAACAATAAACCTGGCATTCATTTACAGACCAGTTATCATTGCAGTGAAAATGTTGCTGGGTACTAGTATGTTTAGGTAGAAATAAATCAACATTACATTGTGGGTAACATCTCTGGTTGTGATGTGTAGAGACATTTTATATTAAATATTTACAGGTTCCTGGAATATTTATCCCACAAACAATATTGGTGGACTCAATGAGTCTGGGTAAAAATAAGAAACACAAAACAATGAATTTAAAACAATGCATGTTATTAACACAAGGAATTACTTAAAACTAGCTATGCGAATGTGCTTGTATGTGATAGATGCATGTGAGAGTTCAAAAATCAACAAAGACCAAAGAAGTGAATTGCCCTGAGTGGCAGCATTCCTTATCTATGTCAATTACATCTGGAAGTAAGAGCTAAAAAAGAGGAAGAGAGAATATAACTGCCTTTTTATAGACTTCAAGTGCATCCCCGAGTGACCCACAAATATATGAAGGCAGTGACTGTATGATTAGAGATAAAACAACCTCTAGTCACAGTAGTTAAAATTGTATATGCATTGATAAATGAGGTAAAAAAATGCTTGTGATATTCTGGCAGATACATAATATTTGCATTTAAGAATCTTTCACTAATAATATGGCTTATGACTATATAACATTAAAACACCAGTTCTTGTACAATCACCGTAGTTAAGAATGCCAAACCCAGTCAGCACCTAGAGGAGTGATCTCTTGACAATACTAGGTGCTGTAAGCTTGGATGCATAATTGTGATACAATAAATTATGGCTCAGAATTGGAAATCAAAGATTCAGGTTTCAATCCTAGTTGGGTTCATTATATTCACTTACCCCAGGGAAAGGTATGAATCTACCTCTTCTCCCAGATACAGGTTAACTAGTTGAACTTTTAACAATAAATCATTATTATCACCAAAAATTCTTACAATCTAAAGATGGCTTCTGGCTTTAAATAACTTGCGAAAGGTTGATATTCAGAAAAAGAAAGCCAATCAATATATTATCATATATATTAATAAAATTAAAATTATAATATAATTTTCTATGATTGTTTTTTATATTTTTTTTAATCACAACAAAAATAAGGTAATAGCCTTCAATGAGATCAGAACTCAGATCTTGTATGATCTGGAGACTATTTGATATAGACAATGTTTTTTTTTGATTTGACAGCAAACTTTATTAAGATTAAAAATTCAAATTTAATTATATAACTGCACTGTTTCTTTGATTTTCTTTGTCATTGTTTGTTCATACCTTGTAGTCATAGATATTGTCCAAAGTTAACTAGATGTCTTTGAAGAAACATTTTTTTATTTATTAATTTTTAACTAGTTTTGCTTTAATCTTATTTTTGTTGCATTTTTTTATGATTATACTCATCTGAATAATTCATGTAATATTTGTCAGAACTTGATTATTCTGACAATTCTTTTTCTCCAAGCAAGATGATCTTATAAATATACATATAAAATACAAAATATTTTCATATTGGGTGAAATGATAGTTGATATTGAAAAAAAAAATCTAAAATGACATCTTTGATGAAGAGACTTTTAAACTGAGAAATCTATGTAAACTTATATATGTATGCTTGCTTCAGTGGAAAATTTATTGGTCTTGCAAGCTGTTGATAGTGACACTATTGTTTTGTACTGCAGCAAAGCAAACTATATTAAAAGAAGAAAAAAAAAAACAATTATCAAAAAATTACCTATACCATCAAACAATCATGACAATATTTAACTAATTTTACAATAGCAAATTGATTATATTTCTATATGAGAAATCTAGCTTTTTATCTATAAAATTAATACTCTTATTGCAAGTAAGAGAGAATTCTTCATTTAAAATCATTAATGCAGTATTCTCCTGTGTCAGTTTAAACTGACAACTTCTTTTTATCCATATATTGTGACCATTTTATTAAAAGGGTATTTTTTTAATTTCAAATAAAAACTTGGAAAATATCCAAAATATTTCAGTGAAATTTTCAGTTTCCAAAATTAGAGTTCATATATATATATATATATATATATATATATATATATAAAAAGAAAACCTAAGTTTAAAATGACACTTGGTAGATAGGGGTTAAAAGTAAAAAATACCTAAGGACAGAACAGATGTAATGTACAATTTATTAGCAGTCTGATCCATCCTATTTATCAATGAGATATTCAGTTGTCGTAGTAAGAAAACACATTTTTGCTTATTTGTGTTCAATAACACGACTGTTGCTACAATAACAGAATATCTCAGAAATATACTCAGACTGTATTATGAACTTAATACTCAAAGGACATACAGAAGGCAAGAGAAGCAAGGGAAACAGTGAGAAATATACTGAATAAGTCTTTATGAATATATAACAGAACAAGTAAATAATGAGATGGTCTGAGTCAAAAGTTACTTAGATGTTATGTCTTTGTTTATAATAGCTGAGAATTAGGAAGGCCATAGAAAGAGTATCAAAGGAACAGAAGGCCAGGTAGGGAAAACAAAGAAAAAGAGGTTTATAAATACTCAAACAAAAAACACCAGAAAAACTTGAGTAAATCATCTACTCCTCAAATCCCTATCTAATTTAGATACTTGGCATATATATTAGTAAGAGCAGCCCATTGTCGCAGTAATAGAGAAGAGCAGGAAGTACACTGCATCTTAACAACATTAAAAAAAAAAAATAAAGAAGTTGTGGAGAGCAATGATCACTCATATCTTGAAAGGACATGACACATAAAAGAATAGAGAAAGAGGTTATAGGGAATCGAACACTGACGGAAAATGTTGAAGTCAAGAGAAACGGTGAGCAACCTACTTAAAAAGTTTGTGTGAATGGATTGTAAAACATAACAAAAATGGATGTTAAAGTGTCAAATGTTAAAAGACAGAATGTTGTGGAGAGCCATGATCCCCCACATCACAAAAGAACTTTGCATATAAAAGAAGTACAATTGTTAGTGTTCATGCATCGTCTGTATTTCAGAGTATGACTTAATAGGAAATGTACAATAAAAAGAAAAAGTGGAGTTTTATTTAGAAGTTTATGAAAAGAATATTGTCATGGTCATACAACAAATGCCAAAGTTTTATAATTTAGATAAATTCCATCAAATCTTTGTAAAACAAAAAGTTCTTGTTCACTTTTTGGAACAGCAGGAAACCAAACTGATGTCACTTATTTGCAGCCCTTCAACCTTAACAGATATAAAAATGTCTAACAAATGACAAGAAAAGACAAATGAAAAGCAAAAATGAATGTTTTGATAACCTAAGGACTTTTCCACAACATCAAATAAATATTTTATCATGCGAGAAATATGTTGTTGCTATTTTGACAAACTCTGCTGGGCTTCCTTGTTTTAAAATAATGAACTGAACTTTAACTTTGAAATTTTATAAAAGATATGATTCTATTAGAATTTGGTAAAGAACAAGTCATAAAATGCAATTGAATTAAAATAATAAAAGTTAACTTTGGCAAAAAATTCCTCACATGGTGATGTTTTTTTGGTTTATAACAACCTTTTCCCTAAAAGTTAATATATAAAATTATTTTCTGTGTATTTGTGTGTTACTCTGTATTGTCATTCCTCCAGTTAAAACTGCTAATATTCAAATCAAAATACCTGGTTAATATAACTCATTTTAAATTAAGATACCAGGAAGATGTTTTAAAGCAGGTACTGAATGAATATTAAAATTAGCAATTTCCACTTGGTATAAACCTCTTCTCTGCCTTCTCAATACACTTGGTACTCTGGTCTTATACTGATAAGGTTAAATCTAACATCTGATGATGATTTTTTATAAAGCATTTTAATTTTTGGGGTATTTATAAAGAAATAATTTTAAGCAGTTATAATAAACATTATCTTGACTTAATGACAATTTAATGCACCATATTGCATATTTAAAAAAAAAAAAAAAAAAAAAAAAAAATCACTCAAAATAAGAAATCTTATCCAACCATCAAAACTGTCTAAAAGTTCATGTTAATTATTTTCTGGCATGTCTATAGCAAGTGAATTACTGGGTGTTTTTCTTTTTCCTTTCCAATATGAGAAGTATAACAAGTGTTGGATCTTAAAAAAAAAAAAAAAACTAAATGGGGTTATTTTTTTTTTTTTTTTTTTACACACTGATGGCTTATAATACACTGAAAATTAAAACCCAACAAAGGCCCATGTGAGAAATCATTTCTGGCTCCATATACAATATTCAAAATCAAAATAAACGAAAAAGAAATTGTTTTTCAGCCAATGAAAAACTTTAAAGAAACTAAAGAAACACATCTATCCAATCCATTGGGGGGGGAGCGAGGTTTTAAGACAACACTTCACTAAATACAGAGTGACCCAGAGCAGTACATAAGTCAACAGTTAAGCCATTCCATCTGAACAAAAAGACACTTCACTTACTATGATGAAACTTGATACTACACATCAATGTAAATTGGCTTAGCCGAGAGCTGACAACAGTAAGGGAGAATGTTTTTGTAATTAAATCTTCGTTCATACATGAATTTTTATTATTTTCAGATCAACTCAAAATTTAAATTACTTTGAAAGTATGATTTAGAGTATTTAAATCATATTTTTGTATGAATTTAACTTATAGGAACAAGTCAACTTCATACAAATTATATTTTGTTCTTTATACAGAAAAGAAAGGAACATTACCAAATAACCTTTAACATTAAGTTTCTCTTTATTTAATTGTTTAAATTCCAAAAAGCAAGTGATATATATAGGTAAATAAATTTCTTACTTGTGATATATCAATATAACAAGTTATTTTCTATTTTGCCATCCAACTAAAAGTATCCTTAAATCTCAACTCAACCATGCCTATCTTACAAACTTAATGAATGGGCACTAAGCATTCAAAAACAAGATGTGTTCTTTCACTATAAACCAATTAAAATTTGGTATTGGTCTTGCTAAACTGGGTTATAGACTTATAATCAGTGAGATGGATCCCTGATATTATGTATAAATAATAATTCCAGTTAAATAAGAAAATTGAATATAAATATGTATATGTGCATGTATATAAAATTGAACCCTATATACGTAAAACAAAGAAATCACAGGTTATTTTTCATGTAATTTTATATATAGATTTAAAGAGGTTTCCAGTAAACACAATTCTGTGCTGACACATTAATGTATGAAAAATTCAACAAAAAGCTTATAGAGGTTAATCAATTTTTTTAATTATTACTGGCAATTTACTTACTTCTTTGTTCCAACATCTGTCTATATTTCTGAGATGAGGTATTGTTATTGTTTACACTATTTACATCAGAGTGTTGTCCTCATCTTATTGCCATGTTCACAATTTTCAGCTAATGTCTCAGTTAAGTAACTTAGTTAACAAATATGCATGTGTGTATATATATATATATATATTACACACACACACTTATGTGCATGGCCGAGTGGTTGGAAATTGCCTGAAAACCATACCACGGGTTGACCCAAGCCTTGTGAATGAAATTGGATAGACAGGACTCTTGGGATCTGTCGATAGCTGTGCTAGCACAAAGTCACAAGTCATCATGACTGAGGGTTTGAGTGTGCTGGCCTTGTTCAGATTGTTGATCATGCTAAATAACACACACTATTCCCAGAAACTGTAACTAAGGTCTGCTCAGTATAGTTGCAGTATAAACCACAGGTTGGCCTCTGTGGGTTTTGAATAAACAAATGTGCCTGAGCGAGCATCTGCAATAGGGACTGGCAAGCCACCCTAATAGACAGGTATCCTCAAATACGAGTGGCCATATATATATATATATATATATATATATATGGCCTTTTTCATCAATGACAATGGTTGGCAGTAAAAACTTAAAACACAGTGCCACTCATGGCTAAAACAACCAATGTGCAACTGTCGCAGCTTTGACAGTGACCACAGTAGTAGAATACTGTGGGGTTATTCACCCTGGGGCATTTGCATCTTTGTCCAGCCTCTATGGTGTGCTGGACTCTATACACTTCTTAGCTCTTTGCTCCCATGAAAACAACAGCTTTCCACCCGACTCAATCCAGGGAAACCGCATCCCAGTTTGCAACATTGATAAAAAACTTCCATCATGGACATTTTACACTGGTTCTTTAAGTACCTGTTTGGAAAATCTGGAGTTATCCATGCACTCAACATGCCTAAGCCACCTTAGATGCCGAGACTGGAGAATGAGATATAGTGACTGAATGCCAGCTCTTTTGAGCACTTCTGTGTCCAGGACCTTATCTTGGCATTTAGTTTTTTTAAATATTTTTCAAGCAACTCATGTGAAAATTATATAAACCTCTCCTGACCAGTATACAATGTCCATGTCTCATTCCAGTAAAGGAGTGTTGAGAGGATGCATGTTTTAATAAATATGGAATCAGAGCAAATAAACTAAGAATGTGTGAATTAATTTTTTTATTTGCTGATTGATATTTGGTATATTTTGAAAAGAACCTTTATCTACAGTTGTGAATCTTATAATTTTATTTTATAAATTATTTTATAAAAATTATTCTATTTTTTTTAGTGCAAAACTACTTCTGTGGTATACTTAAAAACCTGACTAATGACTTGTCTTTTTGTGGAATTATCATATGTTGAATTGTTAACATGGAATTATTGTGCATATAAATTATTTGCTTGAGGTATAAATTTCTATTTTTGTCTATATTTCTGAGATGAGGTGTTGTAATGAATTATACTATTTACATTGTTCAGACAGTTGTCCGCATCTTTATCTAATAAAGATGCCAACAGTCCAAACAATGTAAATAGTGTAAATTATTTGTTTTTGTTTATCATATTTCTTCAAAAAATAAAGTACTTTTACATAGTCATCATTATTTTTAATGACTTGCGGCCACTTATTAGGAAAATTTTCCAAACTTTTTAAGTTAAATCCTGTAAATTTTTATGTGAAAATGTTTTCAATGAACCCTTTAATCACATGAGAGAAATTTTCCTCATCAAAGCATTTTGCACTGATCAAAAAAGGTAATAATTAGTTGGTATAACATCAGTTAAATACGTCAAGTTAAAAATTTTCCTGCATTATTCTTGTTCTATGTAGTCTTGCATTGTCATGGAGTTGAAAAATATTTTTTCTTTCATCCGCTGTATATGCTGAAATTATCATGCAAAAAACAATGGCAGGTTATTGTCCTTGAATTTTTTTTTTTAGCTACTATGTATGCTTAGTAGCTAGGGTGAAACGTTTGTGATATTTCAACTGGTTCCCAAAAACAAAAATTACTTCCTCATATAATTTTTCTAGATGTGCATCTGAAAGTTTTACAATGAAAATGAAGTCTGTATTTTGAAATGAAATATTTAAGATCTCTCACATTTTACAATTAGGAACTGAGGATTACAGAAGGATGTAGGTATCCAAAATACTTTTATCGACATTTTGATAAAAATTCTGAAACCAAGGATCAAGATTAGTTTCTGTCTTGAAAAGATTAATTAATCTTGATCCTTCATTTTGAGTTGTTTTATCAAAATGTCAATAAAAGCATTTCAAATATCTATTCTCTCTATAATATCATATAATTTGTTTTTATTACCTTTCCTTAATTACTGTCCTAGGTTTCAATGAAACAAAGTAAAATTTTTCAAGTAAGGTTAATGATGGTCTGAGTAGATAAACTTACACCAAAGTAAAAACATGTGACTGGAAAGGTAAAACTTAAAGACAGTAGTTAGCTTGGCTGGAAATAAATAATGAAGCAGTAATTTTCCTTGAAAAGAACTCCACAATAATTATAGGGAAGTTGTTAAGGTACACATGAGAAGAAAGAAACTGTCTGTTTGTTAATTGAGAAATCAGAGGTGATTCATACTAGAGAAGACATTTCCAGATAGTGAAAGATGTCTATAATTTTCTTTGACATTCAGATGATTAAGTCAAGCAAGGATCTTTATTTTCATTTGGCCTTTAATTTTAATGAGTCAATGTGAAGTGTGAAAACTTTGGCTTCTTTTTTTTTATACTTAAGTCAGTGATCAAGGAAACAAAGAGAACTAAGCTTTCTTTTACCAGCATATGGTAGCATAGTAAAGAAGGAACAAGTGATGGTTTAAAGAAATAAACAATTGTATTAACATAGAAATACAACAAATGATAAATTAGTGTAGGTGTCTCTCATTGAAAAAAAAAAAGATGTAAAAAATTCTTGCTGAAGACATTAGGTTTATAATACCCAGAAATTCATACACAGATGTCCTCAAGGACACATGGCACAGTGGTTTATAATACCCAGAAATTCATACACAGATGACCTCAAGGACACATGACACAGTGGATAAAGTTAGATCCTGTGACAGGACCCAAAGAGTGTGAGTTCAATACCTGGTTAAGGTGGTGGAGAACTTTGAAAGGGGATTTAACAGGAGATAACTGACATCCATTAGACATGGCATGTGGAACTAGAACAGTCTACCCCAGTGAGCGAAATAAAGGATTCAGTTTGACATTCCAACCACCTGAAGAAGGCTTGAACATATAATCGCTATATAAACGTGATAATAAAAATAATAAAAAAAAAAAAATTAGACACAGACAGACCATTTACATTATTCAAACAATAATGTAAATGGTCTGTCTGTGTCTAATTATTTTTTTTTTATTACATTTTCCCAATTTTTAAATAATGTGTTGACTATTATGCTCAAAGTTCATATTTTTTATTGTTTGTTACAGTCATTATCAAGTGCCAATGCAGTGTGTGTGATAATTTAGAATTCCTTTGTCTACATCCAGGTATTCTTTGAAAGGCTGGAAGTTTCAAATAGTCCAGCATGACATTACGTGTATTGGTTATTGAGGCTGCATGAAAATAATGCAATTTATTTATTTTATACATACATACATATGTATGTATGCTTGCCTAAGTAAAAGAAAAAAAAATGTACATATAATGCTGATCGTGTTTTGTGTATATATCTTTTCAAATCTTCATAACAAATGAATAAACAAAGTTCTTGAAAAAAAAAAATTACACTGAATGTTTATGTAAAGCTACATGCATAAACAATTTAAACATTATTTTTTTTTCCATTCACTAAGCACTGATGTATTTTTCTTTGCTTATATATGCAAGTATCAACAAACCGTTTTAAGAAGAAATGACTACCTGGAGATGATACAGTCATATCTAAAGGAAGAAAGTATTGTATGTATATAGATATACTCCTCTATTTTTATAACGGACATGTATGTATTTATATATGCATATATTGTGTGTTTCAATAAATATATATAAGTATAAACACTAATCAAGTAATACAATGACATTCAAGCACTGTGAATTCTAAATGGAAGCAAATGCATATTATTCTTTTATGTTGTAATCAATCCTTATAATAAATAATCCAAAATAAATATCAAAAAAGGTTTAAAAGCTGAGCCAAAATTTCACTATTGCATTTGGGAAGCATTTCAATTTATGGGTTAGCTTTTTACCTTGATCTGGAACTGCAGTGAAAGCAGTCATGGTTTAGGGTTTTAGGTAGAACTCTCCACCTAGTGAGCAAATAAGGTGAGGTGAATTAATGCCCTTGAAACAGTAAGGACAATTGAGGTGAATTGGGGTCCTTAACACAGAGTTAGTCTAGCCCTGGCAAAAGGTTGTACACTTGTCTCACACCATGGGGAACAAAGATATATACTGGTAGGTGATGACATCATCTTGCCTTATCTGCTTGCTAGGTGGAGAGTTCTATCTAAAACCCTGTACCATCACTGCTTTCATTGAATCCATCATAAAAATCCATATGTGGAATTAGTGAATACTTGAATTAACTAGGTCCATGGGTCAGTTATAACAATTTTAGTATCAGAGATAAGGAACTTAAACATAGGCTGTACTGAGAGTAGTTTCACACAACACCACAAATTACTACAAAACCAAAACATTAACCTAAGATCTCAAGTCATGTTCTTAAATATCCTTGTCTAATTGAGAATTTTATATGGCTGTTACACACCAAAAATATTCAGAAATATCTAAACTGCTAGATGTATACATCTTTCTGAATATGAAAGAATTAGAGAGAACAATAAGAGAACAAGAATTAAGACAGAAAATAACAACTGAAATTGTATTTAAATTTTTGAAGATCAAAATTGACTGGAAATCAAGAGGTTAGAAGAGAACTTTACAAGGGAGAAGTGTCAGATGAACTCTTAGCATAGAACAGTGGTTCTTAGCTAGACTTCATGTAACATTACTGAAGTTCATATGAGGCCATCTTAAAATGGTTTATTATGAGTTTGATGTAATATTCCATCCCTACCTGTCACCCCTCCGGGATAATGCATTTTTTATGCATAATCACCTCTTAACCAATCAGCATCTTAGTTTCAGCCAACTAGGTTTTTCATTGGCTGAGACCTTAAAACTGTAGCAAGTTTGAGCAAAAATACCTTTTCCTGCTCAATGTTTTGGAGCCGATTCTGAGACCAAAAACTCAATAAATAGAAGCATTTCGATTCGATTCAAACAGTCACAACTTCAACCCTGGAGAGATGCAAAACAAATCTACGCTAGCCAAAACTTTGACCTAACTACACTTTTCGCACACTAATTCTTTTGACTCGACAAACAGCACTTCACTCTCTCAGGAACGTTACTTACAACATAATAAAGTGAATTGACCCACTACTAAACAGTATTTGTAAATCTCAATCCAACATCAAGACAACCGCTAAAGGTACACAACTCTTACAAACTTTGAACAGTAACTTTAACAAACGCACATATACGCAGTAGTGAGTGAACTCCCACAAGACATTTTGTAATACGATAAGACATCTTGTTTAATTTCATAGACAAATCTTAACCACAAGCCTACACACATTGAAACTCAGCATAATCCTTCTACATATTTTATTACAATTGGTCGCATTTGATCAGCAATATCTATCTTGAATGTGTATGTTCAATTGATATAAAATGAATGTTATTTGTTAAACCTTTAATCATGTTGTCCTCATTTTTGATTCCTCCTGAATGATTTTACCTTCAATGTTCTTATTTTTATATTTGTCGTGGATGAATGTCTTGTGAACACCTACATTTCTAAGCCTTCTGATAACCTAACCTTCTGAAAATAAAAATACATTCGCCAATCTGCAACAAGTTATTTTACTAGTGTATATAAATGTTCCATAGAATTTAATTGTTAAATACAAGTTTATTTTCATTAGTTTTACTTCAAGATATATAATAAAATTCCTAAATTTATTTATTAGTAAAAAAATAAAAATAAGTATTTTTTTTTTTTCATTGAATGGTTATGTTGTCCACCAAAAAACATTAAGAGTAAAAGTAGTTTATAGGTAAAAGGAAAGGTTGGGGACTGCTGGCATAGAACTTAGGGCTACATCTAGCCATTTCAGCAATAAAATAATGAGACCTATCTGCTAATCTAGTACTGTGCTTAAATTCATAAATTCTAGATACCATAGAGAAAATTCTAAGACATTTTAAAACAAGAAGCAGCAGAGTAGATGATTCATGAATTTGTTGGGAAAAGTTCTTCAAAACCAAAAAAAAAAAAAAAAAAAAAAAAAAGTTATGAAATAGAAAAATGCAAAAAATCAAAAAGACAATTTGAAATAATTTAGTTTTTATTAGCCCACAAGCTTCAAAACAATTTTCTCAAACTTAACTATTAACAAATAATAAACTTTTGCTTATAGATATTTTTTAAAAAAATAAGTGAGAATTTCAGAAAGGCAATATCTTTGAGAAATATATTTTAAAATTTCTAAAAATTCAATTTTAACCAGGAATGTGAATAACTAAATGGATTTCACTTTGGTATTCAAAACAATAGCAACCAAAACGGATTACACATCTTTCAAAGAAAGAAGTAGAATTAAATATTGACTTTTATTGTTGCAGTGTTCAGCTTCAAACTTCTGTGGGGACTTTCAAAGAAGACAATATAAAGTAAACAAACTAGAATTGTACTATAGTTAGGATTTCCATTAGAGCTATATGAAAATAGAATTGATTTATTGTTTCACCATAACAAAAGGGATTAAGAATGGTTCCTGAAAGCTGAGAAAAAGAAATGCTGCTTTTATGAGACTATGACCAAAATTAAGCCCTGCATAACCGTAAATAATTGTAGTTGTTTAAGTGAATTAGAAAAACTTTATTGTCTTTGATAGAACATTATAATGAAAAACTCAGATATTAGTTTTCATGTCTATAAAGAAATGGATAAATAAAAATTAATTATACTGCCACTGTGTTGTAACAATAAAAAATAAAAAAATAATTATAGTGTCAAAAATAATAAAATAATTATAACTATAATTATCATTAATTCCCTCATTCTAAACCAATGAGAATTGACCCCGTTTTTCTTGTCTAAACACATGATCTTCTGAATATTTGACAGGCAATGAACATTGACAGGCTGTCAAACATGCATCAATGAAAATTACAGCTCTTTTTCCTTTTTTTTTAGACCATAATAGTAACATTAATCTTTTAGCACTCAAAAATTTGAGGTGAGGAAAACACAGACACTTTTTGTATTTAACAACTAAATTATCTGAGCACTCATTACACACATCTAAAAAAAAAACTTACAAGGAAGTCCATATACACTTTAATTATTCTCTATCTTATTATGCTGGATACTGATCGATATTTGACTCCAAAGTCACAATTTTACTCAGTATTTCTCATGTCTCCAACACCACATAACACCTGGATAATAAATCATTTTTTGTTGTTTCCACATCTTGCTGTTTCTCTTTGTTATGTATTTCCATATATATAAATGTTAGAGGTTTTATAGGTATTTACTCAGAGTTATAACTCCCCATACAAGCTCATAAAAATTTAGCAAAAATGCCGTCTGAGACTTGTCTTTGCTGAATCCAAATCTAAGTTGTAGAAACATGCAAAAAATAAACATATATATGCATGAGTTAAAAGTTTTCAAGTGACAATTTCATAAATCTAAAAACTGTCTTCTGGATACAAAGTAAAAAAAAAAAAAAAAAAATTATATCAAGAGTGAGATAAAATGTTTTTCCTTTTTTTTTTTTGAATATATGTATCACTCATTGGTTTTTTCTTGTATCCAAGAATTTAATTTTTTTCTTTGCTGATTACTTCCTTTATGATGATAGTGTTGATGACTAAATTTCACTGCCATTATGCAGGTTCTGTACTTCCAGTTTCACCAAAACCTGCTCCCATCATCCATTCCTGATCACCATTTGGCTTTGCAAGTTTTGATTAGAGGTGAAAGAAAATCAGAGTAGGAGAAAGTGCAGATGACACTAATTTGTTTAAGGTGGACCTTAACTTTCCTGACCCAGAAGCATTATTCTATGACATTCCTCTGCAGAACATATGGAATGAAACACAAAGAATTCAGTTCTGAAACTAATACAGGCTGCAGCTGTTATAATTTTGAGTAGTGCCTTCTGTAGCTTGTCCATAATGCTTAGCTGTCTTCATCCACTGGTTCAACCATTGAGATCAATTGTAATCATCTTCCATTTGTTCCACTGTTGGGGTTTTGGAGTTGGTCATGCCTAGACTGGGTTCTCACCTTCAACTTTGCCACCAGGGGTGGCCCTATCAAGAGCTTAGAACTACCAACAACATCACTCTCAGAGTTAATGAACCCTCCACCATGACAAGAAGTGACTATGAGTGGTAATATATGTATATATCCAACACAAAAATATCAATTTAAGGGGAAAATTATTTACATTTTATATACAATTTTTTTAAGCAATTTTGTGTGTGTATATATATATATATATATATATATATATATATATATATGCAATCTCTGGTCTGGTGCTCCAGCTGTACATCTTGAGATAATTGACAAAATCAAAACAAGTGTCTGTAATGTAATCAGTCTTGACCAAGTATCTTGACTTCAGTCACTTTCTCACCAAAGTAACATGGCTTCCCTCTGTCTTTTCTATAGATATTTTCATGGAAACTGCTCTGATGAGTTTCCCCCCTCTTGTATCCTAATTACATGAATTTAAGCATAATACTAGATTGGCATTTTACTCCCACCCTTTTACTGCTGAAATAGCGAAATTAATTTTCTTATATTTATTTGCTTTCCTGTTAACTACAATGTTCAAATATTTAAATGCAACATCAGTTGCCATATTCTGTCTTTTTGAATTGCATTTATGTTTTGTCATTTCTTCAATCCTCCCTATTCTCAGTCTTCTCTTTCACTTAATGCAAGCCCCTGTGCAATAGTGGCATTCCCACCTTAGTTAGAGTGAAATGATATATATGTATGTATCTCATTCTTTTAGCTGTTAGTGTGTGTATATATATATATTTTTTTTTAGGTGTGTGTATGTGTGTGATTACTGCTCAGGTATTGCTTCCCACCCCTGCCATTGGTCAGTGGAATAAGAAAAATCTACTCCTACCCACATAAATTAAATAAAGAGTAAAGAGTTCAGCTTGAAATTTTCTGTATGTTACCCAAATTGAAAAATACCTGATGAAGGCCGGTTGAAACATTGTGATTACTAGAACAAAGATGAGTACTATAATTCAAATGTAAATAATGATAACTCATCTGAGAAATTCAGACAGAAATAACCCATGTCTGCAACACATTTGCTTGGATATATCTATGTAAGTATGACTATATATATTGGGTTTCTTGACAGTATAATGATTACTTACAAGATCTGGTTTTTCTCACTACCTTTGTTCAGGAACATTTGACAAAACACAGATATCTTTCATGATAAACAAAAGACTGTTCTGCGTATATACCAGAAAAAAAATCTAAAGCCACAAACTGTGAGGAACTGGAAGCCAGAGTCTGCATCTATTTTTAAAGTCTAACTGAGAGTTAAGTGGTCTGAGATCTAAATGGTCTAACTGAGAAAACACTTGTTTAATCCTCCATTAGTAGTTTGGTGTATTATCATAGCATTAGTGACAGGTGGGTTTCTAGTACTCCATTTAAAATATTATAGATATATCATTTAATTCTTAATTATATAAAATAAAATTTAATTACACACTGTCTTATTCTTTTGGGGTTTTATAGAATAAGCAAAAATGGTAAAAAACTTAAAAGGCCAACATCAAAAAAATTATCAGACTAAATGTTATATATTCAGTAGAACAAAACAGCCCAATCTGTAGGTTTTTATCCATGTGTTCATGTCACAACAGAATATGACACATGGTCAGAGTTTAATGTGACATTTCTGGAAAGCTATCCAAAAATGGCTCAATGTGCCTTGGCACTGCTCTTTTTGGGGACATGTCAGGTGCTCGGTAATAAACCCAACCCCTTACCTAAAGGAAGTAGAAACTCAAGTTTTTGTATGCTTCTTTGTTTATCATATGTGAACATGTATTCATAGAAACATGGAACAACAAACACACAAGCTTTTAAATGCCCCAAGTGATTTTGTTAAAACTGTACTGAATTATCTAAACAAGTGAAAATATAAGATTGCTGAATTCATTTTTTATTATTATTAATATAAACTTCAGAAAATTATTTAAATATTTCTCTCACATATATTTAATCTGAAATGGACTAAGTCCGACAACTATTTTAATATATTTATTGTTTATACATTATTATTATTATAGATACAAATATTTAAGTAAATGCTCTGTTTATAATAAACAGTATTAACAACATTTACCAGCCTGAATGTCCAAGAAATTTCATAGAAAATATGTGTCCTCTGACAGCAATTGAACATGTTTCTTACACGGAACTGTCATAGAGCCTCATGTGCTATACTATTTAACTCCAGAGGAAGCAAGTTAAAAAGCAGTAATTCAACCTTGCTAACCAGACACTTCCTCTGTAGCTAAATGGTATAGCACATCAAGCTATATGATGGTTCCTTATAGGATACAGGTTCAAATCCTGTTGGAGGACACATTATTCTATGAAATTTCTTGAACATTCAGGCTGGTAAATGTAATTACTTCTGTTTATTATAAACAGAGCATTTACTTAAATATTTGTATCTATAAAAATAATATATAAACAATAAAGATATTAAAATATATATAGGGTGCTTTAAAGTTCTCAGTCTGACCAAGAAACCCTTACAAATAATGTCTTATTTTTAGTTATTTGATAATATTTTGTAATGTTAGTCAGGAAGTTTTCAGCAACCTCTCATGCACATATACACAAAGGTACATACAAATTTATTTGTATGGATGAGAGTGTATGTATCCATTCATGTACATACACATTTTCCTATTTACACACACACGCACATATACATCTCCATCAATGTGCATACGCATTAATCTGTTTACACACTCTCTCTCTTTATATATATATATATATATATATATATATATATATATATATATATATATATATAGCATTTATTGTTTAAGTAGAGCTAAAAGCCTGGATTTCTAATACTGCTTTGAAAGTAGGCAGCTTATTTCCCCTTTGGTGATTACTATGATCGAATCTTCCTATCCTCTTTGCATTTAGTACATTTGTACACTGGGAATATCTAGCCTTCATCTATCAAGGCTGACAATGGCTATAAAAGCCATTACTGCTGCCAATGCCTAACACAATAAGGTTATTTTGGGAAGATGAAATAGCACATGTACTCACTCAGCCACTCTTTGTGGTTTACTAATATAAGACCATTATCGAAGTAACATAATGGGATTGATTGCAAAATGTTAATTCATACCTTTTTAAAATGCATTTTATATAGGCATCCTTACATTCAATTCAGTCTTGCACCTAAGATTATGGACAGAAAATGTGAGCAACAGACAAGGTTTAACGAATATAGAACATACAAAGAAACTGATACAATTAGAACAAAACAGTTGTAATGAGAAAAGTAGGCTTGGAGAATTTAACACACACACAGGATATATTTTAAGCAAGAGAATCAGTCAAAATCAGACAGTAATTTGCTTCACAGTTTGTATAAATGGATGGCAGAACAAGGACAGAAATGGATAGTAATATGTCCAAAATTACTCAGAAACAGGATGTTTTAGAGAATCCTGATAGTTGCCATCCTTAAAGAAAATGGCGCCTAAAAGAATGCCCTTCCCAATAGTACTGTTTGCTGGGATCATCTTCCAAGGCTGATATTTTCAAAAAGTCAAATCTTTGGCAAATTGCAAACCCTGGAACCTTCTAGCAACTTGTCCATGTGCCTGCATACATACACAAGTAACAATCCACTGCTCAAATTTGGTGCAACAAGGGCAGTTAATTTGCTGCATTTGAATATTATCTATTATTATTTAATTCATTTGTGAACACGGGAGTAGTGACAAAGTTTTCAAGAAAATGGATACAAAAAGAACAATTATACTTAGAATCAGAAATGTCAACTGAAATTTCTAGGGCACATAATGAAGAAAGAGGACTTAGAAATGTAACACTCAGAGGGCATTTTGAAAGCAAGAGGGACAGAAGAAAACAGCACATAAACTATCTAATGAATTGGTCAAAATGGTTGGCCGAACAGGGTTTAGGAGAGATAACAAAAAGACAAAAATTTATTAAGAGCTACAAAGGACAGGAAATTGTAGAGATTGTCCACTTCAGTAATGTACATGACACACAGATGAAGAAACACTAAAAATCAGGGTGAAAATGAAAATCAGTGTATCAAAGATTCCCTGAATTTCAAAACAATAATATATAATTCTTGTTCTTGAAAATAACCCATGATGTTTGAAAGATTTCTTTTTTGTTACTCCAGTACATGACCCAAGTGCCACTCAAAGTAGAAGGTTACTAAGTGAGGTTTCTGTATAAATATAAGAAGGTAAGAAGTGAAAATTATGACGATATGAAGAAAAGAACTGTTGACTGTTAGACTTGAAGAGGTTAAGATTGTAGCAATAGAGAAACATCCTCTCAGGTGTGTGTTCCACAAAGTAGAGCTTTTTGGGAAGAAGCTCTCCGAATGGAACTTCCTCCTTACTAATGGAATACTAAGGTAATGGAGATGATGTGTTACAGTGTATGTGGCACAGTGGGTTTTAGCTTTGAAGGTTTGAACTGCTGGAACTGACTGTAGCTTGTTTGCTGCAGCAGTAGTGATAGATTAGCAAGAAGAGTGCAAATTTTGATTCATGGGAAAGGGCTGTACAGTGAAAAATAATTATTCACCCACAACTATCAAGGCAAGAATATATATGAAATGTGACATTTTAATTTTCAAAATGACTGCAGCATATCACTGGTCATGTTATACTATTAGCATAATAGGAATAGAAATCTGTAGCAGCAGATTAACATCAAGTTTTATACAAAGATTATTAAAATTGATAGTGAAAGGTTTGCCCCATTTAAATAGCTTATAAAGAAATTGAGTGTTTTAAAGTGTCAAAGGTAAGTTTAAACTTGTATGAGGAATTAGCAAAAAAAAAAAATAAATGTTCTGACAACTGGATTCTCCACCTTGACAATGTTCTTGCATATAATGCATTTAGAAATCTACACTAAAAATTAGCCAAGAATTATAGTCACCAGACTTAGCCTCTGTGGTTTTTGGCTATTTCCATCATTGAAACATACCCTGAAAAGACAAAGATTTGTTGAAATCCCTGATGTTGGTTCCATTCAGTATTGGGATGACTGCAAAAACATTCCCTTCTCTAAATCTATAGACAAAACACAGATGCATGCTGGGATTTCTTTCAGTAATATATGCCACTTCTTAGTCTCAACTGGTTTAGTTCTGTTCATTCTTGACTTAAAATCAGAATGCTGTAATTACCTGTCTGTATCCCTTTTGTGTGTTAACATGATTCTTAGTTTGTCAATTCTGTTGAGTATTTCATCCAATTACATTTAACCATGGCCAATCACTCTACACTGACAATCAGCAATATATGACTATATTATTGAAAGTTATTCTAGGAAACAATTTCTAAGACTGTTACCAGCAATGGTGTCATCATCTCACAAAGTACAGAGCTTCTCTAGGAAAGTACTTTGAAAGTGACAGCAGACAATAATGACCTGGTAAGCTTCGTTTTCACAGGGTCATCCAGGGAATGAAATTGTCACATCTATCTGTGGGCAATTTTTATAAACTCTGAAACCAAGAACATGTTACCTTGTACGAAAACAAGAGAAAATTATGAAAATTTTGTTAAAATAAATCTTCTTTATGGCCGTCTATAAAATCTGCTTATTACTTACCTGCATAAGTCTGTATAAATTTAATATAGTTATATCTCCAGACAGACATAAGAAGAAGAATAATGAAAATATGAGAAATAAGATAAATAAAAACTATTGAAATTACAGTAATAATAATAAGAAAGAAAAGGAGAGTGAGAGAAAGCAGAATCAATTGGCAGAAACAAATGGGAAAAGTCAGTACATGACAAGACTTGATAAATCTCTGAATGCTAATCTAGTTCTCTATTCAGATAATCAGATTGCAATTCTTTGTGTACACCATATTCTACCTCTCTGCAAGAAAGTTTCATTTTTCTCCATCTGGGGGTGGGTGGGAAAGGCACACCTGTTAGTCTTCTTCACCCAATTTCTTGTTTCTCTGACACAGTCTGAAACTGAAGAATTGCAAATCCAAGTGATTATATGTCCGATAATGCCATTCCTTTTCAAGCCATCAGTTGAAATATTACAAAACAATTATTATCTCCTGTCAGTATTATAAGTTTTTTAATATAATTAAGTATAATTAGCCATGTACGGTGCGATGGGTAAATTATCGCCATTTTATATTTATTTTTGATTTTGTCAACTGCACAGTATAGTCAGTTGAACATTATCTGTGAGAAAAAGAATACCATGATGCAATTCCCTCCACCAGAAATTTGAAAATGACATGCTATACTGCTTGGTATTCATGCTGGAAGCTCCAATACAAACTTTTTGAGGTAATGGAATGACCTGTCACCTCCATGAGTGACTACACTATAGGTAGTAACTCCCTATAAGTATCTGTAAGTCAACGGACTACAGAGTCTAGCTAGGATCTGTTGAGTATAACTCGGACTTATGTGAGAACTACCAACCTTCCAATAGTCGCACTCACTACTGGATTGACTTGTGACAACCTTGTGAATAATTGTTAACTTTATACTTATTGTATTGGTTTTTACAATAAACCTTTACTTATTTTATCCACCATGTTTTTCAAGTATATATTCCTATTAGCATGGGATATAAAACTCTTCAGAGTGATTGTGTGTCAATCAGAGGACAGTACAGAGGATTCGGAAATGGTAATTATAAAGGTACCGCAGCTTGGAAAACTCACTGATTGTTCTGATAAGAAAAGTACTCCCAAATATGTTGGTGAGGACCTCAGATCCAACACGAAGGCCTACATCAAGTGTCTTGAAGAGGTAGTATTTGGTCAAGAGGGTTGCTGCTGGAAGACTATGTCAACAGGACTGTTCCATGTTACACAAACAGGAAAACCCAGTGATGGCTCTTAGACAATTACTGTGACCACATCATCCCTTACATCTGGCCACCTAATTCCCAAGGCTGCAATCCTCTTGATATGTAGGGAGCAACTGAGTGAGAGATCAACAAAACTACTTATAACACCAAATATGAATTGAAGGCAAGGGTTATAGCAACGTTCACCAACTTAACCAAGGAGACTGTCCAGAAGAGTTGCAGGAGATTCCAAAGTTGTCTGGAGGCCATGATTGAAGCCAATGGTGATTCTATTGAATATATTTACTCTTTAGTATTTTAAGATATTTTTGTGTAATTTTGTTAAAATGAGATGTCAATGTTATTTTCATTTTTGTGTAATTTAGATGACAATTCATCAACTTAAACAAGGAGACCATCCAGAAGAGATGCAGGAGATTCTGAAGTCATCTGGAGGTTGTGGCCAATGTTGATTTTATTGAATTAATTTACTCTTTAGTATTTTAAGATATTTTTGTCTAATTTTGGTAAATATATCCGTTAAAGTGAGATGTCAGTGCTGTTTTCATTTTTGTGTAATTATCTACCACACCCTTTATATCATTTAAGAAAACTCAACAGTTAACTTTTACAAGTATAAAGCTTTAGTTTATAAAAGATGAGTCACTGTTGATCACATCTTTTGTTGTTTTACATTGTATTAGTATAAGTGGCTTTAACACTCACACGCTTATAACAATATGATGTTGAAACACCAGTTCCTGTATGATCCCAGAAGTTAAGCAACATTGTGGCTTGTCAGTACCTAAATGGGTGACTGCTTGGAAATACGAGGTTCTGTAAACTTGGATGTGTGAGTAGTGTAATGGATAATGGCCTGGTCGTGTTGTTGGGTTTGTTATATCCGCTTATGCACAAACACCCTTGGGAAACATATGAATCCACCTCTTTCCTTGCCAGCTAATGGTTAATTAGTAAGAATGTTATCACTATACCATTATTATCTCCAAAAAAAAATTTTTTAAATCTAAAAATATTTTCTAGTTTTAAATAACCTGCAAAGGGTTGATAAGCCATTGAAAACAAATCAGTCAATCAGTTTAATGCTCAAAAATTATATTGAAGGCTGGAAGGACAGTGAGTAGTTGATCTAATGATTCACTCAGTATAGTTTACAGATTTGGAGGCAAACAGGGTTGGTAAACAGGACTTAGTGCTAGAACAGACAGGATGTTGTGGAGAGCAGTGTCAGCTCTCACTTTCTCTCTCATATATATATTAAACTTTGTTTATCATGTATAATACAAACATAAAAGGAAGAAATTGCAATAGTAATCCCAAGTTATAATATTCTCTTAAGTGTGGAAAACATGTCTAGAAAATCTGTATTCAAATTCCTATCTTTTACCTAGGCTCAAAAAATATCTCTTAAATATTTAACTGTCTTAGCCATGAGAGACTCCTTGCTACAATACATTATGTTGTACCTCTTGAACACTAAATTTAATACAACTCCAATACCTTACTAACCACTACAACTATATATATAAAATTATCAAACAGTTATTGGTCAGAGTTAAATTAGACCAGGAAACAGTTGGATTAAAAAGTGTTCAATACATATATAAAGAAAATAAATAAAAAATGTAATGTGCAGAGGTTTTAAATTTCAAAAATTAAGAGATCAGCCAATTGTGCTACCATGGTTTCAAAATTTAGGTATTGTCAGGTGATAGAGGTCAATATCCTATATTGCCTGAGGATACCAAAAGTGTGAAAGCATGGTAGTGTCATTCGATGATTACCTAATTTTTGAATATATATATATATATATATATATATATATGATCAGAATCCAACAGGATAAGAAATAAGAAATGTATATCAGTCTAGCAGGAGGCACGGTAGAGTAAGGGATAGCAGCTCGGATTGAGGAATCGGATGAGCAAAGTTTGAATTCCAGTTGAATCCATTACATTCACTTACATGCTAATACCCTTGGGAAAGGTATGAATCACCTTTTTTCTCCTGCCAGCTATAGGTAAATAGTAAGAGAGAGAAGGTTCTGTAGGCTTGGAGGGCAACTGGTCTACTGCAGAAAGAAATGGCAACCTACTGTGGGAAAAAAAATCTGCCTTGTCAGTCATGTATCTTTCAATACATGATCGCCTAAGTGTATATCATGCATGGCACATAACGGACTGATCTAATTCTAATACGTTAGATTGATATAAGTTTCCTATTTGTTTATATATATATATATATATATATATATATATACACATTCATGTAGTGAGAGAGACTTTTATTAAACAGAACAGACAGGGAATGTTTCTGAAGACTTGGTGTTTTTCTCTTGGTATTGACTATGTTGTCTGATGTCACTCCAGCTGAACAAAAAATAATTACATATTTTGGAAGCCGTTTACATCAAAAGAAAGCAATCCATTATCAATATCAGTTGCTTGCAATCTAGGTACACATGTGTTGAACTAACTTTGAACTGTAAGGTCATTTTTGCCCTGTGATGCTGAAATCTATTCCAAAAGTTATATCATGTGAACTTCTGTTCATTTCACTTTGGACTGTTAACAAAATAAACTTTCTACTGGCTCTCACTAGACTCTACCGTTCCTCCTTAAAATTGACCAATAATGACTCAAAGTACTTATTTTTGGTAAGTTCTTTTACAAGTTTTCACCCAACATTAAATTATTTATTTGACTCCAGGAGAAACTCACCAATAAGATATTTCCTATTTGTTGCATCCATGCATTGAATACTGTTGTCATATCTGATCTGGTGCTGCTGCTATTCATCTTGAGGGTCTTGAAAAAAATCCAGAGAAGGATCTGTAATATGAACAATCTCGACCTGGCATCTCAACTTCAGTCACTTTCTCACCAAAGTGATATGACTTCCCTCTGTCTTTTCTACAAATATTTTCATGGCAACTGCTTTGACAAGGTTCTTTTCTTGGAGCCACAAATTTAAGCATGCTACTAGATAGGCATCTCAGTCCTACTCTTTTGCTCTTGAAATAGCTAAATGCAACCACTGCTTCTACTTGTTTCTAGTTGTTTCTTTTCTTGTACTTCCCACCTGTGGAATTCCCTTCCATTTCCCTGATAACTACAATCTTCAAAAATATAAATGAAACGTCAATCACCATCTTCTGTCTTCTTGAATACCATAAGTCTTTTGTCCTCATTCCTTGCTATTTTCAGTCATCTCTTTTGCTTTCACTCCCTGCAACCTCCTATGTGCTAGTGGCATTCCTGCCTTGTTTAGGGTGAAATGGTTTATTTTTATATATATATATATATATATATATATGAAAACCATTTCATTTCCATATATATATATATATATATATATATATATATATATATATATGTGTGTGTGTGTGTGTGAAAACCATTTCATATATATATATATATATATATATATATATATATATGGCACTTAGTGCACCAGGTCTCTGTATTCATCCCTACAAAAAGTGTGGATGGTCCTGCACGAGGCCTTCACCACTATAATCAAATCTCATGTGTCATTGTCGGGCTGTCGGTTTCCTGGAAACTGGTCTGCTTGACCTTCATACGTCGAAATCGACGGGAGAGTCGACTATATGTAGAAATTTGAGTTTGTGACTTAGCAAGCTACACTAACTCTTTTTCATGACCCTTAACCTCTTATTCTTTCAAAGCAGTAAGATTTGGGCACATTCCCCAAGAATCATCCATAACACATCTAATATTAAAATGGTTTCAGCTTTAATGAATGATGATCAGAATTTCTTATATATGCAAGAAAAACAAAAAACCACAATAAATTAATAAAATCAATAAATACAGCATTTTTTTTTAATATTGTCTGTTATATTTATCTTATTTGGTATTTTTATCATATTCAAATTTTATAAAATAAAGAGATTTTCCTTTTTTTTCAAAACATTGTATAATTCTAAATAGTTAATATATATATATATATATATATATATATATATATATATATATATATATATGACTTCAGGAATAAAAACAAAATATTGGTGTCCAACAGACTACCTGCCAATGGACCTAAAAATATTAGGGAATACTAATAAAGAAAAACAGCATAAATATCACAAGAAAAAAAAAGAAAGACCAAAAGGCAAACACCTTTCCAAATAAAAATAAGACATTTGTTCAAATTCACAGAAATATTGGCTAGCATCTCTTTCTCTCTCTCTCTCTATATATATATATATATATAAACTACCAAAGAAAAAATGACTATGTTGGTGTGACTAACAGACCTAACACCTTAGATAGGAAAAATTCCTGAACAAAAAAAAAAAGAATAGAAGAACTAAAAGGCAAACACCTACCTACCCAAATAGATTATGTATACAGAGCAAAAAAAGTTCCATGATGTCAACACTAGAGTAAGGGTAACACAAGATATCATTAGAGTTTCACATTATTACAATTTTCAGACAACTAGAATGCGCATATATATATATATATATATATGTATGTGTGTGTGTGTGTGTGTGTGTGTGTGAAACATATATAGAAAAATATAGAAAATAGGAAAATTCCCCAAAAATTTCACTTGAAGATGGAACAGAGCTTAGTACTTTAATTCAAATAATTATATTGAAGTTTTCGGCTTTTGTTTTGAAACATGAGAACTCTTATGTAGCGTGTTGGAATCATATTATTAAATAAATAATTATATATATATATATATATATATATATATATATTTCACTCCACCACCAAATGAAAAATCTCATTTTCACTTCAAGAAATTAATGTTGTGGCATTGTGTGTGTGAATACATATGTATATGTGAGAGATTTTTATGAATGTGTATAAAATTCAGAATTCCCATTTTAAAATAATTTACAATATTATTTTTATTAGCATTAGTATTATTGCTATCTCGCAAATTTCTTTTATCAGCGTACTATATATATATGCATATGTATTAGTAGGCTGATAGGCAGTGTTTGGGAGAGAGCACATAAGCCATGATCAACAGTTTGAAAAATATCAATATGCTCAAATCCTTGGTCATGATGACTTGTGACTGAGCTAGCACAAACACCTACAGCTTCTAAACAATTCTGTCTACTTAGTTTCAATCTCAAAGCTTGGTCTTTAGGTATTTTCTGAAGTGCCACATGCTAGGCCTACCTCACCAGAGTGATAGCATCAAGAAGCAAAAATGGAGTACTGTTGTCATATCTGAGCAAGAGCTGCCAATACCTTACTCTCTAAGCTTGATACAGTTGAAAAGACCTTGTGAGTGACAAATTATTGTCCATTCTTCAACCTTTCTCCAACAAGTGGGATGTAGCAAGCCTCTCACTGCTCTATTGCTACTTCCATGGAAAGTGCTCAGATGAACTATATTCCCTGGCAAATCTTCACAGCAAGAACACACCATACCATTTACATAGTAGCAAACCACCCACATTCCCTCTGTATTCCATCAGTGAGAAGTAGGTTTGACTCCTTCCCATGAACCATTGCCCTGTGGAATTGACTCTCAAGAAAATGTATCCTTAATCACTACATCTTAACCTATTCAAGACTAGGGTTAATTGTTATCTCCCTCACCTATACACACAAATGGCCTCCTAGCATAACCCTCTACCTCAAGTGGCTCCTCAGGACTTGCAAAGGGTGACATTTACTGCAAAGAATAAAAAAGTCACCTTTCTGTCAAATAGGCCTTGGTGATGGTTGGAAAGTGGATGTTCTAATGCACACACACACATATATATATATATATATATATATATATAGTCTATTTTGGGTAGCAACTTTTAAACATTAGAGAGGCCCTCTATATTAAACATTTCTCTCCTACTATCAATCTCACCTTATTTAACAGTGGAAATGGAGTGTTAAAATTTTTTAGGAAAAAAGATGCTCACACAAAATTCAAGATGTTTTTCAACATGCGAAGACTCAGAATGAATGCTCGTATTCAAAACAATACAAAAATAAAAATATAACTTAAACAGTCAAAATATGAGAAAAACTAACAACCCCCAAAACAAAATGCCCTTGAAAATAGCTAAAGATTTGCTGAAAGCATTTGGAACATTGAGAATTATGAAAAATTTCTGTACTCCTTTACTTCTACAAAACAGAAAAATGATGCTGGAAAAACTAAATAAAAAAATAATTGTTTGCCATATCTAATGAAATATATATATATATATATATATATATAAAAAAAACTTTTCTAAATATAAGAATCCATTTTTATGTGGTAACAATGTTATGATAATGATGAAACAGAAAGGAAATGTTAGAATAATGATAATAAATTGCTACTCAGAAAAATATGAATAATGATGATGATAAACAATGACAAAAACAAGAATAATTCTGATAATGAAAATTATCTAAAGAAATATAATGATGATGATAGTAAAAATCATAATAATCAGAACAACAGAGGGAGAAAAAAATATAATAACAAAATATATAAACTAATAAGAATATTCCAAATACAAATAATGAATAGAACCCATGTTTACACCTCTAGCAAAAATGTTCCCATGAGGTTTTGGATGTTTCTCTTCAGATCTAACACAATGCTTAACTAGCATCATTGAAAAATCTCTGGTACCTGTTTGCATGTCTTTAAAAACAAATTGTTCTTGTCCTGGCTTCATTTCATCGGGATATATTCACTGGCATGACAAGAATTTACTGGTAACAATAAAAAATAAACTTGGTAAATCATGTAAGATTTTTTTTTTTATGTGAATAAACAAAGAAATTAAAATATAAAAAAAGAAACAACCTAAAAAAAACAAAAAAAGAAACAAACAAGTATGAAAAAATGTGTAGAGAATAACAAGCATTTGAGATAAAGAAAAAAAAAAGGTTTTGAAACTCTTTTGTCTGTGAAAGAACATTCAGTACTTGATTTTGCAGAACTGCTATTTTATGCAAACTCTGACAAACAGAGATGATTGCATCATTTCATACTGAAGCACAATCCAGAAACAAGATGGGCATGTGTAGTAACTTAGTTACAATGTTTCTTGTTCACCATGAAGTTCTTTTTAACCAAAGTTGAATTAAAAAAACAAAATTTAACCAGAGTAAATGCAAAAAACATCACATTCAGGTGACTAACAGAATTGAAAAGGACATTTGAGGTAATTGTTGTAACAAACATTCTGCCTATGGTTCTTAGAATTTATGAATTTAAGCACATTACTAAATTGGAGGCAAGGTCTTATTTTACCATTGAAATTACTAGATATAACCCGTAAGTTCTATGCTAACAGTTTCTTCTCTTGTACTTCTGATTTGTGGAACTCTCTTCTGGCTTCTTGCTTCTCAATCAACTTCAATCTTCAAAAATTTAAATACTATCTTAGTCATTATCTACTGCCTTCTTGATTCTTAATTTTTATTTGTACTTGCT
Source organism: Acanthosepion pharaonis (assembly GCA_903632075.3). Lineage (NCBI taxonomy): Eukaryota > Metazoa > Mollusca > Cephalopoda > Sepiida > Sepiidae > Acanthosepion > Acanthosepion pharaonis. The sequence continues at coordinate 865,804 of CAHIKZ030000084.1, read as the reverse complement.
CCTTAATATTTTTTATCTCATATTCTCTCTCACACACAATAACACGTCACAGTGGCTTTATTGCCTTGCTTGGGGGTGAAATGATTAAAAAAATAGCACTGTAAAGATTTTCATTTCTGTTTAGAGAAATAAGCAAAAAACAGGAAAATTTTAACCCTTATATAATTTCATTTAAGTTTATCATTAGAAATTATAGAAGATTATTTCATGCTTTATTTTGATAAGAATGACATTAAATTGATTAAACTCTGAAGAATATGTCCTCAGTACAAATTTTTTTTTTCAATTGTGCCATGAGACATGTTTCTGCATTAAGGTCATTTTTGCACCAAAAAACTACTGTACAAGTCAAAAGAAAAAACCCTAGACTTTATGAATTTAAGTACAGTAATAGATTGGTGATAAGGTAAAAAAAACGTTACATTTGAAATGGCTAGATGTAACCTTAAGTTCTACGCTAAAAGTTTTCTCTATTATCAGACTTTTCATTTGTGGAACTCCCTTCGAGCTTCTTGCTTCTCAGTCAACTTTGATCTTCAAAAATTTAAGTGCAATGTCAGTTGTTATCTACTTTCTTCCTAATTCTTGTTCTTTTACTGTTTACTCTCCTTAATAGGATTTTCCTCATATTCACTAACACTCAGTAACCCCTTGTGTCTTAGTGGCATCATTGCCTTGTTTGGGGTAAAATGATTGAAAAAAAGCACTGTAAAGATTTTCATTTCTATTTAGAGAAATAAGAAAAAAAAAACAGGAAAACTTGATGAAAAAATACACCATTTAAATTCACACCATGAAATAGTGCTTCAGAATGAATTGCTGTGACAAATAAAAGAATTTAGAGATTTTACAAGATTTTTTGAAGAAATTGTTCCAAAACTTAGGACCTTCTCATTTATAAGTTTAGCATATCACCAACAATATATTTACATAATTGGTAGCCTGCCAAGCACAGGTGGCTAGTAAGCTACTTCTGCAAACCGTTTTTATTAGTAGTAGTTGAAAAAGTCAACTCTTTCAGGATTATTTCATTTTTCACTGGATGAAATGATATTAAGAGTTTATGTCATACTAAGTTAAGCTTAGTAAGTATTGGCGTCTATAAATGACTTGATAGCTCTTGGATTTGGTATGAGAGAAAAGTGATTTCCAATATGAGTTCATTTTCTGTTTAGGGCAAATGAGTTAAGAGGACTGGAAGAAACTAATGGTTTCATGTAATATTTGGCATAAAATAAAAGAGTGGGTACAAACATTAAGCACTTACTGGAGTGAACCAAATTTTCCAATATTCTCAGGTCCTCAACAAAAATCAAGCTTAAGTCAATGGCCGACAACTAAAATATCTAGCACTCATAATGAAAAAAGAGGGCTTGGAGAATATGATACTCACAGAAGAGATTGAAGGCAAGAGGAGCAGAAGAAAACAATAGTGAGCTTGACTAAATGGATGGCAGAACAGAATTTGGAAGAAATAACAAAAAGACAACATTTATTAAGAGCTGCAAAGGACAGGAAATTGTGGAGAGCTATGATTACCTACATTCTGGTAAATTGTCATACCTTTTATGCATGAATTTCAATCATAAACTTTCTAAGGATTCTAGTTAGACTGAAAATAAATATCCAGGAAAAAAAAACAAAAAACTTTGAACACCAAAATTCATAGAAAGGATGTTTCATCCTGGTGTTTAACATTCTTCTTAATGAAGCATATGCAGTGCCAGATTCTGAATATTGAAAAGTTTATAATGGAAGGAAAAGCTTTTAAGAAAAAAATGTGTTTGTCAGAAGTTTGCCCTTGTCCTGACAGGGCTATTTTCCCATTCTTTGATTTCATTATGAAACTGTTAAAAACCTGAGAGCTTCTAATGTTTTTCAATTTGCAGGCAGCTGGACGTTTATGACCTCAAAAATACTCTAATACATATTTTTTCTATGAATATTTGTTTTCAGCATGTGCATAAAATCTGGCTGGGAATATATGGAAATAAGCTCAGGTATCATAAATATTAATATATACACTTCCATGAAAATCCACAAGAAATATATATATATATATATATATATATATATATATATATATATATATATATAATTACAAAATTAAATTCAAGCTTTTAGCTTTCATTTTTAAAACATGGTTAGAACAGTGTAGTGAAAAAAACCATATTTTAAATCAGTTAATTTATAATATATATATATATATATATATATATATATATATATATATACACACAGACTTTCTATAAAATCTATTATATATATATATATATATATATATATATATAAAATATAGATAACTATACTCGTTTCGAAAAACCCTCAAATTTTTAATTTGCCAATAGTCAAATCAATCTCGAGGGAAAAAAGGTTTTAAAAAAAGAAAGAGCTACAAACATGGAAGTCTGTCTAAAAAATCGCACAGATGCAGGTTTGAAGCTCAAAGAAAAAACACCGACACAAGTAAACAACTAACAAAAGAGCTCAATACAACTGTAGAGCAGATCTAAATACACCTAGTGAGCCAGACAAACCTACCTAGGTTTCACCTAAACGGATCGTCAGGGATCATATTATATATATATATATATATACACACACACTCTTTCTATAAAATCTAACATCTATATATATATACACACACACACTTTCTATAAAATCTAGTATATATAATTGTGTATTTAGTCAGGAATTCCTCTTTTATACACATTTCATTAGAGATAACAGATAAGGTACTGTGATTAAGCTTATTTAATTTTTCTTGTGTTCAAAGAAATGTTTTCTTTTTTGGACACAGAATGTGTAGAAACTCTCCAAATGTTCTATAATTCTGAGTGCTTTCAGCTATACTTTTAGCCATTATCAAGGATGATTTTATTTTTTTTTGCTTAACTGGATGTATGGGTTGTGTTTATGTTTCTAGAGTTATGGGGATGTTTTATTTTCCGAAAAAGTTAGCACATTGTGGCCGCATTCATAGTTATATTACTGTGTAATGGATTTTTCTTTTTGATTATTAAGGCTTACATTATTTTTAATCTTTTTTTTACATGTGGATGATGTTATTACACTTGTATTTTCTAGTAGTATGTTTCAGATACAGTCTGTGTGTGTGTTTAAATTGGTTCTGATGGAGCTGTGGTCAGATAGGCGTAATGTTATTTGTCTGGACAGGCATGTGGTAGTGTTACCAATGTAATTATTTATGTGTTTAGTTTGATCAAAAACATAGTTCTTTAAGGAGCATTTGAACTTTGATGTAATGAATATGCATACACCTGGGTTTCCCCTCACAGCAATA